>QKWP01001869.1:0-103078 GCA_003550325.1 Gigaspora rosea | reverse complement strand
GCAACAATTATTATGAAATAAAGGTGGCCTTAGCATTTTTTATTTTTTATATAATTGAGTGAATTTAGGGTAATTGGGAGATAACTATGGGGCAGCTCATTTATTTTTATTTATCGTTAATTATTCGAGAATTATCACATTCACATCGCTTATATATTCCCTCTGCTACTTTTTTGCATGTCTTACAATATGCCTCAAAGAGGCGCCCCTAAAGGGCCAGATGTGAATGGTGATCGCATTCGTCACAAACCTTACACCCGTGCTTCCAGCCTCTAAAGATGTGACACTTTTCGATATAATTTTGGCTTTTTTTTTATTTGTAAATGTATTGTTATGATTTTTTATCATTGTTGAATTAATAGAAAAATAATTATACGTGGCTAAAAAAAATTTTATCATTCAAACCTGCAATGTGTTTGTGCCCTGTCTTACGCATAATCCTTAGGTCGATATCTGATTGAATGCCTATATTTAACAAGCATTTATTGGTATGTATAAACTTTAATACGTATAAATTTAATTATATAATTATACTTATATATATGATTTACTAATAAAAAATATTAATATCATGTTGGCGTCAACTTCGGGGAGAGGATCTGCACTAGTTAAAATGCTATAAATTTGTGTAGTATTAAGCTTTGAAATATAATCAGCACTATATGTTCGAATTCGCTCGATTTTTTCAATCTCTTGGTTAGTACCGAAATACTTCTATGCTGATCTCCGATTCGTGGATTTAAAACACATGACATCGCTCCACTGAGGCTTTGCAATGGGCTTTGCCCTATAACGTCATGTGATTTCGAAGTTACGATGTGGTTATAATTATTTTCAGATTGAATTTGCTGCATTCACTTAATTTATATATTTTTTCGCATTAATTATATTACCATATTATAACAATCATGACGAGTAATACTAATAATAATACTGATCCAAGTGAAAAATTTCCTCAATTATACGAGGTGCTTTTATATAAGAAAAAAGATATAACAGCTATTCAGAAAAAACTTGGTATTAACAATAATATAAATCAAAC
Organism: Gigaspora rosea; assembly: GCA_003550325.1. Taxonomy (NCBI): domain Eukaryota; kingdom Fungi; phylum Glomeromycota; class Glomeromycetes; order Diversisporales; family Gigasporaceae; genus Gigaspora; species Gigaspora rosea. Next base: position 102,036 of record QKWP01001869.1, on the reverse strand, counting down.
GGCAGTGTCGGAGAGTAAGAAAGCAAAAGAACTTGCCGATTCATATGAATTGCTGTTAGAATTGGTGAGGGATTTAATACCTATACAGATGAAACTTGGTATAGATATCAATCCCATTTTAGAAGCAGAACTTAGAAGGAATAAAGCCTCTTCAGATAAACCAATTAGATTATTTGATTTGCTTTTATGCTTAGAAGACGATATAGCGACAATTCAGGAAGAACTTGGTATTGTCGGTTATACTAATCAAGAAATGGCAGAAGAAGCTGATAAAAATGCGAGAGTGTACCTCCGAAAGTTTGAAGAATTTCATGGTCCCTTAGAAGATGTTCCAAGTGTGTTAATACAGAAATTCATCGATAGTGGGGTAAAGAAAATTTGGTTTACTGGTGAGGGACTACCATTATTTCCGAATGTCTCTCTTCAACAATTGCATGAGATTTTTGTCAAAAAATCGGCTAGCGACAATCAGTGCCCATGTCTAGAATCAAAAGTAGAACAAGGAAAATTATCACAGATATATATACATCACAGCAAATAAAAATTCTTTGTTTGAAATTAGCTGGAGGCTAACAAATACCCGATTCCCCTTTGTATCTAAAGAATGTTTCAAGTTGGTATATGTTTTTTCTTCTCACTAATCTAGTTTATACCAGTAAGCTAGATATATGAGATATACATTCATTTTGATACTTCTTTGAGAGCTTAACTCTTAAAGCTCGTTCTTCAGCCAACTCTGGAGATATTCCATTTGATATAAAATTTTTATATGCTTGTATACGCCAATGACTATATGGTAAACTAGTTATTTTATCAGATAATATCCAACGCTTAGTATCTATAGGGCAAAGAGCCTTCTTTTCTGATTCGACCAAAGATAATATATAGTTTTTTGATCAGATACTTATATTCTTAGCATAGAATACTTCATTATCAAAGAGACAGTCTCGATATACTAGAGTCATAGGATCTGCCTCAGTTCGCATAGCTAAATTCTTGACTTCTTCTTCTGATAATAATGATTTATCTACTGGATCATCTAATAAAGTCCCTTTTAAATCAAACATATATGAATTCGTGGCCATTTCACTCATACCCATTTTGCTAACTCCCTTATGCTTAGACTTTGTAGACTTATCTGCCAAAACATAGTGATAAGACTTGGCTCGAATATGATAGGATTCTGTAATTACACTATCTGGAGTTTCATCCTTAAATTTGCCAATAGTTGTATTCCCATTAAGGTTAAAGAGATCAGGTCGCTCTTCCATGTCTTTATAGATATCCTCGGTCTCAACTAGAAATATAAATGAGTCTGTATCCATATATCCAAGCTGGGCTTTATTATCATATTTCTCTTTTACATATCCATACCAAAAGCGATACATGTGAAGTTTGCTAAGACCCAAGACTGATGCTCCAACAATAATAGGCTTATTAAGAGTTATACTAGCTTTTCCCATATGTGCTCCTATAAGCGAAGGACCAAGTTGTCTAGCATATTTAAATGAGGGTTTACGAATCTGGTTAATAAATTTTTTTTCATCTTGCTCATTATTTATAGCCATAAGCTTGACATCTTGATACTTACGAACATTCTCCATAGTTTTACCATATACAGCATTGTTTTTGAGTTTGAAAAAGTCACTTAGAAATGTATTTCCAGCTTTTTTGGCCTCATTACGTTTTTCTGTATTAAAAGCTATATAGGGGGCAAGCCAATTATCCTGATCGAATGATAAGATCTCTGTAACTTCATCTACTAACATACCTAATTTTATATAGTATTGAAGCTCTTGGTAGTGAATAACATAATCTTCTCGTGGACCAAGATGAGGTACTAATTTTTCTGTAGCTGAGAAACGTCCACTATCCAAGTTATCTACAAGCTCTGTAGTATAGGGACACAACATATTTTTATTTACAGCCATGTTTTCTACAGCTGGAGGTAAATCACTCAAATAGTCGTGAGTTTTTAGAGGGAAGTGTGCCTTAATATTTAGAAAATATCCTCTTTTTGCATCTGCTTTAGTATTAAGAATCTTTTCAAGATATTTCTTTTGCTCATTTGGATTATCTTCAAGATATTTACGACTTACCTCCCATTTATAATTTCCAATAGGCAAATACTGACTCATAGCCCAGCCATAAAGATTTGTTGCATCTACATATGGAATCCATGTTGTTGGTTTAGAAGGGTTAAATGCTTTACCCATCTTAGGATTGTTAGCTTTGAAATATCGTTTACATGCCATAGCTATACCTCCACGCTTAGCCTTTTCTATAAAATCATGCATAGCCATATCTGTAAAGAGCTCGATTTTAACTCCTGTCATCTTAAGCATAGCATCCCAAGAATATGCTGGAAGTGAAACATAATGGCTAGGATCGAGTCCATCATATTCCATAGACATTTTTCGCAACTGTGTCCAGACATCAGCAAGACTAAGCACATCAGTTTTAAGATATATATCATGGTATTCACCTAAAGTCTTGCAGTTAAATTCCTTCCATACTTTTTTAGCATGCTCATAATCTGCTTGTGTGATTTTACCATTAAGAGTGCTATGAAATTCTTTGAATAAAGGAAGCTCAGTTTCTAAGAATTTATCTTGCGAATCTATATAATCATAGGGATAAACCCCTTTACGTAATGCTAAGACTATTTGTTCTGGAGAGTAACCTAGTTTTGTAAAATGCTCAGATGTTATTGGATGATTATTACCCAAATTTTTTGTAAGACTAGCTAAACTACTATTCATAAACTGCATGCTATCTATATATTTAAGCTGGCCTACCTTCATAGACTTGTATCGCTCAAATGTCTCAGCTACAACCTTGATTTGATGTGCATTAACTGATTTTCCAACAGATTCGCAAACCAAGTGAGAATCATATCCTCGGAAGTTATGAAAGATAACTGGAATTGGAGTTTTCCATGCTTCGATCTGAAGTTTGAGATTACATGTATTGTGAGCGGCTCCTCGGAACTTACCTGTAATATGACAGTGATCCCAAACCTTTATATCCATAGACTTTTCTTGATTAATATCTTTAGTTATCTTGTCAATTTGTTTTGTTAAGGTCTTATAATCTTCTGAATTCATTGTGGTATTTTTTAGCTTATTATTAAGCCATGATGCCTTATTTTCTAAGCATTTGACTTTATCTTTATCTATAATGAATTTTTCTTTGCATATCCAACAACTATCTGCTTCATTGAATTTCTTTTTGTCTTTGTCGGTCTCAATTCGATCATGTTTTATAGCTAAAACTTTATTAATTTGAACTAATTCCTTATCAATTCTTTTGACAAATTCCTGAGTAGCATTTTCTCCTCTATATAGGAATGGACCCCATACATGTCCTGTATCAATCCAATGGACTAGATAACAAAAGCTATTGGCCTTTTGTTCAGCAAGCTTTCGCATTTGCCCTCCATATTTCTCATTACATTTCTTATTATCAGCCTCAAAGTCAGCTATAATAACACATGGAGCATTGATCATTCGTCCATAGTTCTTAAACTTCTCAAAGTCATCGACATCCTTGATAGGTAATTTGACTCTTTGGGTGGCTTCTCCTAATCCAAAACAATGCTCTTGGTGATATGCTAGAGATTTTTCTGATGGCCAACTTATAGTACATCGGTTGCAAAGATACCTTTTACTATGATGAGCAGTATCTTTAAAAACTAACCCATCTATATTTTTTATCCATAAGAAGTGGTTTTTTTGCCCATACTTGTTTTCTTTAGATTTGGTAATATCTGTAAGAGCCATTAGATGTATAATATGTTGTCTATTATAATTTTTGCTTGCTATTTCAGGTTTAGGAGTAGCTGTTTCTTCTTTCCATTCCCAAACATTAATAGAAATATCTGGATTCATCTCTTCTATCTTATTGAATATACGTGAGCAAATTGGAGTAGGCATTGGGATTCCATCTAAATTGACTATATCTAAGTATTGCTTATAATCTTTTTTTGTATATATTCGTTCAAGGTGTTCTGTATGTCCATCTTTATGAGCAAAATAACAAGCTAATGCACCTTGAAGACAATTATTAGATGGTATACCTGTAACTGGATTAATTATTTTTGAATTATCAGGATTGATTGTACATTTGGTATTGGCAAGCTTCTTTGGTGTCGAGATATATGATCCACCAAATGCTCGTCGTAAAGTATAAGCTTCAATAGTTAGCATTTCAATTCTTACCAAATTCCATCCTGATCCTGATTTCATAAATGAGTCTATTTTATTATCTATTTCTGATATAGATAAATTTATATGTTCATTGATATCTTCTTCTGTAAGAATAACACGCATAAGGCTTCTATGATGACCAATCATATGTGTTGAAATTTTAGATTTGTCTTTTCCTTTGCTAATATGCCCATGATATATACATTGAGCAACTAATGCGGTTTTTATTTGATCTTTTTTCCGCAATTCGACTTTAAGTACTCTTGTAATTTGCTCTCTTGCATTTGCTATAAGTTGAGGCATATATGGAACTTCTAAATATTTATTTGGGTTCTTAACATAACAATTAAATCTATATTTTATATTTTCGGGAGATGGAATAATTGCTTGCCATAAACTCATTGCTGTTAAGTTCTGATGGGGTCTTAATGGATCAGGAGCAAAACTAGATTCGCATTCTTCAAATATTAACTCTTTGTTTGTTAGTTTATAATTTTTTCTTACTGGTTTACCACCAAAATTGCCTTCTACAGTTATGATATTTCTTTTTGGATAGTCATAGAGCAATGATCCACCTAATTCAGGCCATTTTTCATCAGTATTTGTATTATATTTATCTTCCATATTATCAAACCATTCTGTATCATTTTGGGGAAGATTTGAAGAAACATTGTCTGAAAATATATTTTGAATAGGTGAAGAAGGTGTGTCATCCAATTGGATTAAATCACCTACTGGAATATAAGTTTGAGTTAGAATTTGATCTGTAGCTGAATTTTGTTGTAATGTTATTGGAGCTACAATAGGATTTTGGGTATTACTAGGTTTGCATGGAAATTTACGATTTAAGTGTGCATCTCGATCTCGAGTCTTTTTGAAATCATTTTTTCTACACCTAGGACATGGAGGTATCATTTTGTATATGCGTGCTGGTATTCCGTTGTTTGTATTAATATACCAGATCTTTTGTTTAAATTAAAATTATTCATATTTAAATACCATGATAGGTGAATATACTTGTTATTATTTACTCAGAACTGGAGTTATTTGTGGACTTACTTGCTGTCTGCCTGAAGGATGCCATGAACATTGGAAGGCTAGAAAGCGTTTTCCTTGTAAGGTTTGTAATATACCAACTAGCTCAGAACCTGGCCTTTGCAGAAAACATGCTAATAGTTATTATGTTACCCAATATATTAATAGGCTTCAGGAAAAGGCTCAAGAGCTTCTTCCTTATAAAAATTAATATGATTAGATTGACGACGTGATCAAATTTTTATCGTCTTCTAGCTATATAAAAATATACACCAAGCTAAAGTATAAAAAGTGCTATAAAATATAGCAGGATGACGATTAAAATGATTTTTAAACATCATTCATATAGAGGTGTGAAAAAAGTGTCCCAGAACTCCCATTATTGTCCTACTTTAGGAGCATCCATAAATAATGTTATACAAGAGGGAGTTGGACGAATGAAACGTTTTTCTTAATAAGTAGGAGGTCAGAAAAATAAAATGTAGTTTTTTTAGTAAAAATTGGCTAAAAATTGAATCTGTGGTCCAAATTTAATGATTTTAGTACCATTCGATTCGTCTCAGAGAGGAGTCGAATAGTACCAATTTTATTTAATTTGGATTACTGGATCAAAAGTTTATGGCCAAATACTATTAGTTATTATGTATTACTATAAAATCAATAGTTTTTTGTGAATAACTATTGATCCAGTAATCCAAATAAAATGATTTTGGTATCATTGGATTCATCTCACTGAGACGAATTGAATGGTACCTAAATTATCCAAATTAGATTACTGTATCACAATATATTCAAGTTTGTGTAAAATTATATATATAAACATACGGATTTTAAAAAATTTTTTATATAGTAGAGGGGGGTCAAGCGCTACTATAAGGGGTACATAACATTATTTATGGATGCCCCCTTATTTTATTAGTGCATTAACTTTTTTTACTATCATAGCTAGTTTATATTTTTATTATTTGCTTTTGTATTAGTTAGTAACTTGATTTTATAGTATATTATTTTTTTACTATAGCTTTAGTACTGCTATACTTTTTTAGTTACTTTTATAGCTATTGCTATTATTTAATGTATTACTAGTACAAAAGATAGTGCATTTATACTACCTATCTTATTTGGTATTTTTTATATCTATTAGTATTAAAAATTCTATTACAAAGAACTTTTAATTTATTGCAATACACATAAATTTGAATAAGTTAAATTATATTGTGATTTTATTATAAATTACCATAAGAAATTCAGTTATTGATTTTACTGACATTGCATATACAGTAGTTAAAGCTAAGTTAATATTAGAATAATATAACCCAAAAATTATTGTAAAAAAATTTTGTTATAAAACTTACTTGCTATTCATTTCTGCATTATATGGGTAAAACAGGTTCAATAAATATATAAAGGATACATATTGGGATCCCTTTATTATCCCAATATCTATCTATTATGTATCCACTTTTAATCAGATTGGCTACAGTTTTTTGGCAGATATATAGTAACATAAAGAATAGATATCGATACAATATATAAAATAAATATAAAACAAATAAAGGGTATCTATTAATATTCTGATACCAATCCTTTATATGATAATTATATATCCGTTTTGCTGCATATATTAAAAATATAGAAGATAAATATCAGTAGATTCAAAATAAATATCAGCTGAATAAAGAGCACCTCTTTATGTTCTAATATTAATCCATAATGTATCCACTTTAATCTGGTTTGCTACAGTTTTTTGGCAGATGCATGGTAATATAAAGGATAGATATTTGTACAACATATATGATAAATATAAAACAAATAAAGGGTATCTATTAATATCCTAATACCAATCCTTTATTTATTTATAATATCCTGATATTTATTTTTATAAAATCCAGTTTACATAGAATATTGAGTTAATTAAAGAAGAATATTGTTAATTAAAGAAGAATATTTTAATAATTAAAAAAGAATATCAGGATAATTAAATATGAATATTAGGATGATTAAAAATAAATATCAGCATAATTAAAAGAAGAATATTGGGATAGTTAAAGATAAATATCGGAATAATTAAAGTATAAGAAGCTGATATTTTATTTTTTATATTCTGTTATGTTACCAATTTTTGGTAAATACATATACTTCATGCACAACCAATATTTATAATATACATTATTTTATTTACTATTACCTGCTTTTTTTATAAATATACAATTTTAATAAAATATATTATTTTTATTATTATACAAAATATTATATATTTATATATTAAAAATACTACATATTACCTGTGGTAATCATTACTGGTATGATCTACAATGTATAAAACAAAATAAACAAAACAAACAGTTTGTATTAAATAAAAATAAATCTTTTTAATATTACATCTAATCCTGAATTTTAATTGGCAAATTGATTACTGGTGATAAATAGCAAACTCCTTTAAAATATATATACACATAATTGATTAACTAAATCAAAATTGCTAATTTTGACCTAAGATAAATTATAACCATTTATTAAACAAAGAATGTTTAGCTATTATACAGTACTGTACATAGTACCCCAGATAGTTTAGCTATTTTGATTTATGCCTGAGAAATAGTATAACTACAGTGTGAGAACTTTTAAGTCAACAAGTAAAATTGATAATTTTTAAAATGTTATAAAAAAATATAGCTAGAACAATTTTTTTATAAAAATGTAAAAAGAGACTTTAAGAATAAAGCTATAGTATTTGTTTTTTAATTTATTAAGTTTAACTACAGTTATAAAGGTTTAAAGTTATCTAATTTTATTAATAACCATAAAATTTGGCTACTATAATTTTGGTCAGCATTACCATAGTGCCGGCCAGAATTATAAAAAAGGTTTAAAAAATTTAAAAATTTTTAAAAAAATTTTAAAAAATTTAAAAAATTTTAGCAAAGTTTTTTTTTTTATTCATAAATTTTTTTGCAATTACAATTTGATTGGCTTTGACCCAACTTCTAACCCAAAATTAAAAGTTCAAACTTTTTTATATATTTTTGGTTTTTTTTTTATTCGCAAAATTTTTTGCAATTTTATTGGCTTTAACCATCCCAAAAATTGGCTATCTATATATAGGACTAGTTAATTTAAGGGTTCATACACTGTACTAAAGCCAAATATCAGTCTAAATCCAATACATCTAACCTAAAAATTTGAAATCTTCATGCAAAAAATTAATGTACAATAATTATTCAAACAATAATATACAATTTATGCAGATAACAATCCAATATTTTATAATTGAAAATTTATATTGTAAAAAAATGTATAGATAATTGTATTTATAATACAATCATAAGTAAAGTATTAAAACACATTTTAATAGTTAAATTTATATAGTCATACCCAAATAAATTTTCAAGCATCTATCTTAATGAACCTAACAAAGAATCTAATTAAACCAGACAATTAAACTTTTTATTTAAATTCATTAAAGTAAGTACTTATGAATATCAAAATCAATAATTACATATATATATGTGTTGTATTACAAATCTGTTATGTGCCTCTACCCTGCACATAACCTTATGTAACCAATCTATTTCTAATAGAGGTCACATTTACTCAACAGCAAAAATATATTATCAACTTTTTAATTAATTAGAACAAAAAAAAAACTTCACTTTTGTAGTTTTGAACACAATATGCTAAAATATAAGAATATTTTGCTATAGCTTTTGAACTCAAACCATTAAAATAAAAACTTTATTGGTGGTAGTTTAAGCCACCTTAATTTAAAATTTTTAAATGCTATCACATGATATTTAAAGCATATACTATATTTACTTAAAATAACATGCATTTGTACATTATTTTGAGGGAATGTGTTATTTCGAGTACACGCATGGTGCTATTTCAGAATAAAGGTCTAATTTCTAAAAAATTGTGCGTTATATATATATGATGTATAAAAAACCAGTATTTCTTAATTTTATATATAGCCTTTCCGATCTAAGTCAGATTTTTTTTGACTAAAAAAATTCTTATTTTTGTTTGTTATTTGAATTTGTTATTTTAGCAGATTATTAATTTGCCATTTGAAGTGTGCTTATATTGAAATGCACATGGGCTTTATTTCAAGCCAACATGCTATTTTAAGAAATGTAATTTTTAAAATAATGCCAATGTGTATTATTTTGAGTAAATATGGTATCAAAAAAAGTAATATTACTATTTGCGGTTATAGTCTTAAGTATGCATTCTCCTACATATCATATAAGTACAAATATGATCATTATACTAAAACTATAAAATGGATATTATAGCTTTTACAGGATATAATTTGATTTAAATATAACTTGTATCAAAATCATAACTTTTAAGGGAGCTAGGCACATGATGACCTCTTTATATAGAATAATAAAGTAGAACATAACCTGATTTTAGTATAACAGGCATCAAAATGCAAATTTAAAGGATACATGGTACACGATGCTTCTTTGATAGATAGTAGTATAAAGATACTATTTCTTAAAAATAAGTTGTATATTTTATAAATTTAGCTTACTACAAATTACAAACCATCTTTTGCTTTTTTTTCTTTCTTAAATGTTTTTTTTATCCAATGACTTTTACTCTTTGCAACTAATAGTTTGAAAATTTGTATATTATTAAAAAAGTAAAAAATGATATATAATCAAAAAGAATTATGAAAATTCTGGATCAGCAAAATCTGAAATCTGAAGAAGAAATAATATAGAAGTATAAATAAGAACTGGGAATAAATGTTTATTTAAGGCTCAGGATCATGTGATTTTAAGATATATTCAAGCCATATTAATTCTCATACTTGAATTTTTTGGCAATTCTCATTGGTACATACATACTGGTACATTTATACATGTATTATTTAATGTTATAGAATAAAACCTGTTTAAGTGTAACAGTTAGTGATACAGGTCAGTCCTGGCCCAATAGCCAGGTTGATGGGTAGATTGACCTTCAGCCTGAACCTTTGCGGGTCTATAAGAAAGTGTTAGAATCAATATATATCTAAAACATATCTCAAGCTATAAATTGACTAAAAATCAGCTAGTCATTTATAATAATGAGGAGAAATGCTCATTTAGGTGATAAATTAGTTAATAGTGAATATAATATAGGGAACAGAAATGTTTTGGGGTATAGACAATTAAATCAACATAAAATACCAACATGCCAGAATTTTTCTCAAGGACAAAAAGAATAAAAATTAAATAATTTAATATCACTAGAATTCGACAAGAAACTACCTGGTAGCCTTTTACACATTTAATATACTGTTATTCTGATCAGAAAAAATTATACTAGCAAAATGGTTGGCCCGGTCAACCGGCCCAAGCTTTTTTAGGATCGACCTCATAGAAAGAAGTTCGTTTGATTGGTTATTTTTTATGGATCCACCCGTGATCACCCGTGATAATCAACCAATCAAATTACATAATCTTTAATAATTAATCGCTTTAATACTACTTGAAAATGAAAGAAACTTTTTTATGGAGATTTATAAATCAATATGTATATAAAAAAAAATAATTTTTCACAAATACAGAACACAAATAGATACGTAAAGTGAGATAAAAGTAGTATTTATTATCAATAATAAATCTCATTAATACCAAATCTACTCTATAAGCTATCTATAAACCTAAACATATTATGGTTGACATGCCCAAACACAATGCAAGAACCTAATACATTCACGTATTAAACCCAGTTTTTCGTCTATAATAAACTTATTCTAATACAAATTCAATATGAGTAACTAAAGTTTATTTAAATCCGAAGTAATAAGGCGTCTTGAACAAAAACGTTACAAAAACGTTCCCAGTTACCTTCATTCTCAGTATAACTTGAAATGGACCAATAAACGGTGGCATATTTTGTCTTCTAAGTAAAGTTTTTAAGTTTTGGAATGATTTTGGGATTATTTTGTATAGTAAACGAAGATGTTTTTCCAAAGCTATCAATGGTATTTGTGGTGAATTTTTATTAGTAAAACGTCACGTGCTTAAAAAGTACTTTAAAACATATAAATAAGTTACTCAGGCAATTGGTTTACATTAGCCAGTCAGACGAATTTCTTTCTATGAGGGGTGATCCCGGTCCAGGATTTTTTTATTGTCCCGTATAACTAGTAACAGTCATCAAAAATATAACTTTTAGTGGTGTTTGGCACACAATGCTCCTTTAATAGATAGAATAAGATGGTTTTTTATCTATTATGAAGCAATTGTTCTTGCACTTGCACTTGCATTTGTTCTTGTACTTGCATTTGTTCTTAAGCTGGAGACCATTATACAAAACGCTTTCCAATTCGTGAAAAATTTGATTGACTTTTTTTAGCTGTTTTTTTCGCTCAAAATAGTTTGTATTTATTAAGTAATCAAATAGCAGAAGCAAACTTGGAAAGTTCATGTTTTATGATTTTAAGAGAGTTTTTACAGCATTAAAAAAAGCCTTATTTTGGTGTGACCACGTTAGAATATTTGATTGGCCAGTGAATAGACGGACCTCTGAACTTGGATATATACCTTATTTTGGTGAAACTAAAACTTTGACCCAGTTCAGAAAATAGTGACCCGGGCGGGTCAGATACTTATCTGGGTCATGACTTGGGTCAACGGGTCATGCAGACAATTAGAAAGTTTTTTGCTTTTTTAATTGCCAAATTAGGGGGCAACTGAATTTATGAATCCTATGATATACAATATCACAATTGTAACAATGGATCATAAGGAATCACCTGAAGATTAAATAAACCATTACAATCAAGTATGTAGTTATTTAAAGAAAAGATTAAATAAATACTTATCATTAAATGTTACCAATCATAATGAAATCGAATTAATATGAAATATGGTTTTTATTTAACGCTCTAAAACCCACATATACTTTTTTAATATAAACTCATACTCTAAAACTAACCTCTAACCTTAACCACTAACCTTAAAAAATTTGCACAAACCATTTTTATTTTCGGTGGCCATTTTTTTTATACATATTTCATTTTAATCTGATTTCACTTTAATCCGCCACAAAACGACCGATTAAAATAAAATATATGTTGACAAAACGGCAGATTAAAATGAAATATATGTAGTATAAAAAAATTGACAAAATGACCGATTAAAATAAAATATATGTATTATAAAAAAATTGACAAAACGACCGATTAAAATGAAATATATGTAGTATAAAAAAATTGACAAAATGACCAATTAAAATGAAACGACATTAAAATGAAATATATGTAGTAAAAAAAATTGACAAGTTATCAAAAATAAATTTTTTGGGGCATATTTTTTAAGGTTAAGGATTATAGTTTTAGAGTAGAATTTCAGAATTTATATTCTATATTTCATTTTAATCCGATTTAATTATGATCCGTGTCCTTAAATGGGTAAAGTGTCTGGAATAAATGTACTATGTACTTATGTACGTACGTATATAAAAAATATTATGTTATATACATGTATTTTTAATAAAACAACACATGCATTATTGCCCGTTTAATACAGACAAACTAAGTTTAAGACCCGTATTGGTCAACTTACCCAATTAAAAGCTCTAATTTTAACAGGCCAATTTTCAATTTGTAGCAATTAAGAAGTTGACCAGCACGACCTGCATAAGAGCTTTACTATTTAAATAGTAAATTGTTTCTACCATTGTCACCGAATTTACAACTCAAAGCCTGTTATTCCCGATTTGGTAATATTTATTGTAATTTTATTAAAATTACATTAAAATCGGATAGAATTGGCCTCTATAACAGTAATATTAACCTTACACATCAATGTGTTAACACACTCATGTGTAAGGGTAGCAATTATTTTTGTAAGCCTTCTCGTTACCACCTTAATGTGGTAGGCTTATGCAACCTACCTCTAAATTAACACTTGAATGTGTTAACGTATATACCTAATCTTACACTTACAAGTGTTAACACCTACATGTGTTAGCACCTATATATGTGTTAACACCTAAGTGTGTTGACGTTCCAATGTATTATAATTCTCCAAATGTATATAAGGCGTGGTTTTTTTTCTCTGAATAAAGCAAGAGATTCCTTTCGATTTCATCCTATAAATAATAAAGGAAGTAAGCCATTGTGGTGCTATGGAGAGATCTTTATTCGCGCACAAAATTTAATCGAATACTTATCTCTTTTTACCGTTACGCTGTCAAATCATGTGATTCGTTATCGTCATACCCAAACTAACGAACTCCGAATTTTCATCCTTACCTTTAAAAATAAATTTATTAAATTTATTCTATTCGTCAGTGACTATTAGAGTCAAATCGGTTAAACGCATACTCTCCCATCTTAGTAGTTACACTATAAAAAGTTTTATTAAATTGCGCAATATAGCGTTTTTGCCTGGTTTAAATTCTGGCCCGTTTGACCCGGGTCAGAGCAATTTTCGACCCCTGACCAGGGACACGGAAAAATTCATATATATATAGATATGAACAAAACGGGATTTTTAGTACAAAACAGTATAAAATGGAATTTTTGACAGTAACGAATTTTTGGGCAAAATTAAGAGCAGTGTATGTTTAATTTGGGCCAGGTAATATAATTAGGAACACCGGAAAGTTTCGGAAAAGTTCGGAAGAGATCAAATATGGGTGAGTTAGTTGGGAGGTCGCGGAGTTATAGAGGGTGGGCTCTCCATCTGGAAAAAAATGTGCATTTATAGATAGATCTTTATAACGCATGATAATAATTACTCTAAATGCAATAGATTTTATTGTGAAGAAAAAAGGAGCACTTGCGGAGAATTGACTGTATAGATAGATAAAATAGGAGTAAAATTTTATATCACTATAAAAAGGATTTTTTTTACTATATCGAAATGAATTTTTTTCAAATCAAAACGGTATTTTTCCTTGTCCCTGCCCTGACCCGGGTCAAAGCTCTAGGTGAGACCACGTTAGAATATTTGATTGGCAAGTAGAACAGAGCGACATTTGTGTTTTAATATATAGATTATATTTAACGAATTTCAATTATTATTAATTTACTACACTTTATTGATGCGTCGTTTATTGATTCCGGATTGACGTATGTTACTGATTTTTACTGATCCATCAATAACCTGAGTTATTGATGAATTTTATACTTACAGCTGTTTTCATAAATTCTGGGACACCCTAAAAAATTTGCCGATGATAATTTCGGCCGAATTCTTATTTTCGGGGAATAAGAATCAGATACGTAATTTAATAAGATCGGGTGACTAATATATATATTAAATTAAGACTAAATATCGTAAGTCGTAAAACTTCAGTCCCCAGTTTGGCGCTCAAACGAAGACTTTATTCATTTCTAATTATTTTTCGATGAAAATTTGTTTTTAAAAATTGAATTAAATTTAAATTCCTATTCTTTGGCACGATCCATTTTCGTTCAAATGAAGCCTTTATTCATTTCCAATTTTTTTTCGTTTCTTGTCCGAAGACGAAAAATTCGGTTTAAAAAATTGAATTAAATTTCAATTCCTATATCCATTTTCGTTTAAACAAAGCCTTTATTCACTTCTAATTATTTTTCGTTTCATGTCGAAAATGAAAAATTTGTGTTTAAAAAATTGAATTAAATTCAATTCCTATTCTTTGGCAAGATTCATTTTCGTTCAAACGGAGTCTTTATTCATTTCTAATTATTTTCCGTTGCTTGTCGAAGACGAAAAATTAGTTTTTCAAAAAAAATTGTATAAACTTCAATTCATATTCTTTGACAAGACCCATATTCGTTCAAACGAAGGAATATATTTATCCTTAATTATTTTTCGTTTCTTGTCGAAGACGAAATTCGTTTTAAAAAATTAAACTAAATTTCGATTCCAATTCTCTATTTTCGTTCAAACGAAGGCATTTATTTATTTCTAATTATTTTTTTGAAGACGAAAAATTTATTTTTAAAGAATTTGGGATATCTCAATTCATGATCATATTTAACTTTTTTTAATAGCGGCACCAGTTCGAGTAATATATTTGTTATTAAAGTCTAATTTACATTCGATTCCTTTTTTACATTTCTTGTTAAGGTTTATTGGTACAAACTAAGCACACCAACCATGTTGGACAAGCATTCGAACGAAAATTTAAAATCATTGACATTATTTTATGACAATTGTAAATTATGATACAAAAATAGCTTTTATTAATAATTTTATTATACCGAATCAATAACTTACCGAATTCGGTCGAAGAATCATTCGGCAAATTTTTTTAGTGTCCCAGAATTTATGAAAACAGCTGTAATAACGCATAATTAATAGTTATTCGGCACGAAGTGCTGAATAACTGAGTTATTTGCTGTATGCTATTTGATTGGTCGATTTTAAGCACCGAAGATGCTTAAAATTCGACCAGTCAAATCATATGGCAAATAACGGTAAGGTACAATAGTGTTCTAATGCTAGTAAAGGCCGATAGCGCTTTACTAGTATTAGAACACTATTGTACCGTAGTTATGAGTACTTCGTGCTTGAATAACTGGATTATACGGCATTTATATTTGTTGGTTTTGCATACCAACTGTTGACCAGCGTTGGAAATTTTAAATTTTTATGCACGTGAGTTACACACGTTGTCCGGATATATTTTAAAGGATTTAAATATTCCGGATAACATGTGTAACTCACGTGCATAAAATCATAAAATTTCAAATGCCGGATAACAGTTGGTAAATGCAAAATCCAACAAATAGAAAATGCCGTATAACATATATATATTAGTGTTTCGGGAGAAACCCGAATTTACAGATCATTTGCAGATCAAATTGGGCGAAACTTTCGGACTTATAGGGCGAAATATTTCGGATTTGAAAAATAATTTCGTCCGAAACACTAATATATATATATATGGTGTACCGGTCAAAATTCCGACAAATAGAATCCCGACAGGTCATAATCCCGACAAAAAAATCCTGACAGTAAAAATGGGTGAGCACCTATATTAGGGTTTGATTTGGGTGATTTTGTAGTAAAATTGCTCAAGAAAAGCTTTTTTTTTTTATTGTCGGGTTTTTTGATTGTCGGGATTTTTTTGTTTGGATTATGACCTGTCGGGATTTTGACCCAAACCCTATATATGTCTTTGATCAAAAAAATTCGATAAGCTTAAATTATAAGTGACCACATATAGTTTTGATTACTTAGCCCACAGACCACCCAATTTATCATGTGTATTAATATTTATTGGATAGCATCTAGTAACATTTCGTTTTACAGAGAACAATAATCAATTATGATTGGCTAAAAGTTATTAGATAATTAACTAGTCAGAGTTAAATGACCTTCTTAAGTCATTTGAGCCGTGTCATTTGTCATTTGAGTCATTTGGGTCATTTAAAGTCATTTACCATCCCTGATAACTTCTTTATGCAAGCATAACTGCGTTCCTGGTAATGCTAACCTAACCCATGTGATGTCGGGTAAGTGTCCTGTCGGTGAAATAATTTTCGGGAATAATCTTATCTCAAATAACGCGCAGATGGCAAATTTTATGTACAACATATTCTTCCGTTCCTGGATTCGCGCAACTGTGTTGCACAGCTACTTATTTAACTATTTTATTGGTATATAAAGTGTATGATAATCATGCATTTTAGAATTTGCACTAACCAATTTTAAAAGTCTGAATTAGTCCATATAGTTAATTAGGGCGACGATCAAAATTTACGAACATGTGAACACAATGCTTGATCTAAACCTCATTTTCTTGAGATTTTACTATCAGTTCAGGATTGGTGTACCAATGTTTAAAAAGGCATTGAGTTGTTATATGCAATTAAAATCTAATAAACTTACCAGTATTATATTTGCAATGTGGGTTATTGTACTCACGACTTTTTGAGATGCTCATCCGGGTCAATCAGAACATGGTATTTTAGAAGCTCCAATCACTAATTACTATAACAAATATATTTAAATTAAGTGCTAGTAAGTAAATAATTTATTAGAATTGAATATGTATATAACCTACTGGTGCCTTCATTCCTGTTTCTAGCGCAACTACATTGCGCAGCTATATTATTAATAGTATGCCAAATTAGTATTGGTATGACGATATATTTATTATTTTGAAAATCAGACCCAATTGTCAATCTCGCCAATCCATAATAATATTAAAGTCCGGCCCATGTGAGACTTAACAGTGGAAATCAATTAATAGTCCTAATGACTAGATTATCTCTGTAATAACCAATTTTGATGAAAATGAATAATATGAATCGACAAATTTTAATTATTAATCATTAAATTTCTTAATTATTGATAAGTGTCAAATATATCATAATATGAATGCTGCAAAACGAAAAACTTGTAATTGATCATAGTAAATCTTTAAGTACGGTTATGGGATTTCATTTTGCAGCAAATCCATATATAAACTAAAAA
This sequence comes from Gigaspora rosea, assembly GCA_003550325.1. Taxonomy (NCBI): domain Eukaryota; kingdom Fungi; phylum Glomeromycota; class Glomeromycetes; order Diversisporales; family Gigasporaceae; genus Gigaspora; species Gigaspora rosea. The sequence continues at coordinate 84,374 of QKWP01001869.1, read as the reverse complement.
TGCTTTCTAGAATTATTTAAACAAACAAAAAAAAAACATTTAAAACCTTTACCTAGTACAGTCAACACTCACCTTTTATAATGAACACACCATATTATTAATTTTTTTTTCAACAAGCTCGAGATATAAAACATAGTAATTACTATATGATTAAAAATTTTTGTTATAAAAAACTATAAATACAAAGTTGACTGTACATCATATTATTTTTTTTAATATAATAAACATTAATTTTTATTTGTAACCTTAATTAACATTAATAAACAAATTGATGTTTTTAAATTAAACATGGATTTTTTACTTATAACCTTAATTAACATTATTAAACAAATTGATATTTTTAAAATCTCATTAATATTAATATGTTTTTACATATTTCATTTTTATTACAAACATTTTACTCGTCCAAATCCTTTTCCTGGTCCATTACCAATTCCTTTGATAGGAAATTTAGAAATTCTTAAAAATTCTAACGTTGATATTGATGGATACACTCATAATTTAAATAAGAAATTTGGGTATAATGGAATATTTGAATTTAATATGGTTGGTGTCAGATATATAATGATTAGTCGTGCAGAATATGTGGATAGATTTATGTTACCAGATCAAGATAATCATACGAAGCATTTAATGAGAACTAATAAAGATAGGGGGCTTTTGGATTTTTTCGATTTTAGTACCAAGGGAGTTGCATTCAATTGTGACTACAACTATTGGAGATTTAATCGTCAAATTTTTTCTCGAGCCATGAAGACAGCATGTAATTCTAACAAAACTATTAAGCTAATGAATAATTTATTTGAAGAAATGATAAATTATTGGATTAATTTAAAAAAACCTGATGATTCAACGATTATTGAAGCATCTACTTGGATGTTTAAATTTTCGTTTGATTTCTTATTCGGAGTATTAATTGGTAGTCCATCATTTGCGATGAAATCATATTATCAGAGATTAAAAAACATTGATATCACAAAAGAGATAATTGAATATGAGAAATATTCCAATTGTGTAAGAAACTTTCAGAGTGATAATCTATTTGTATTTATGCCAAATTTTTTAAGAAATGTTCCTATAATCAAAGATCAAATTCGGAATTTGGTGAATGATTGTGACTTTATGAAAAAAAAATCGATGGAAAGAATTAGAAAAAGACGAAAAGAAATCGAAAAAATTGTTAATAGTAGTAACTTCAATAAGAACCAATTAGGAAATGATCTATTAACCTCAATGATTATTGCTAATACTCCATATGAAATTCATTCTCAAATTAATGTTGATTCTTCATTGTCAAGGTCAATGACTGATGATGAAATACTTGGTGTTTTGTTTGAATCATTTATGCCTTCAGATACTGTAAGTAAAGTAATGGTGATATGGTGCGAGTTGTATTTCACGAATTATATAATACAAAAGTAATTCGTTAAGCATCTGACCTCTTTATACTATTCGTTAACATTTTAGCACTAACCATTCTATAATTACTAACACACATTTATAATTTATTTTATAGATCTCGAATACTTTCTGTTTTGTATTATATTATATTTCACAAAATCCAAATGTTAAAATAAAGTTACTTGAAGAGATAAAAACAGTTTTCAAAGATGATCCAACAAGGCCAATAACTCTGGATGACCTCAATAAGTTAAAATATTGTGAAGCAATTATTAAAGAAACCTCAAGAATAAGACCTGCAGTTCCTCTTGTATCAAGATATACTGATCATGCTGATGAAATTGCAGGGTATTCTTGGCCATCAACTACTGACACTTTATTTATAATGTATGTTCGAGGGATTAATAATAATCCTCTTTATTGGAAAGACCCTGAAAAGTTTATTCCGGAAAGATTTTATGAATCTCAAGAAATTAAAAATCATCATAAATTTTCATTTTCAATGTTTGGTGGAGGTTTAAGAGTATGTGTAGGCAAAAATATTTCAATGCTTCAAATGAAATTATTATTGGCTTTACTTTATAGAAAGGTTGACGTTGAACTTTTAGACTTGAATGCTCCTCTCAAAATCAAAAATACAACATCTACTATTTGCGAAAGTTTGGATATCAGGATTATCCATAAACAGCCTATAAATTAGAAAACTTTTTATATTATATTAAAATTAATTAAAAGTACTATGGATTAAGGTTGTAATGTCCAAAAAATTCCTAATCTCTTAGAAATTATTCTATAATTTCATTTTCATTAATTCTATTTTTGAATTTTTTTTAGCATTTGCAAATTCTCAATTACTTCTTCAATTCTTGTTATTTTATCATTAAGATTATATAGGTCTAATTTAGAATACCTATGCATATAAAAAGCTATACTAAGACTAGTACTAAAAAAGTTCTTTTTTTATTATTATTCTTATAATTATATAATCTATACTAGTGTGATAGGTGGCGCTTCACGCCACCCATCTTATATAGAATTTAACAACTATCACAGTACACATAGTATGTGGTTAGGATTTATTAGAATTATTATTATTTTTATTTACTGAAAAAAATTGTTACAGTACTTACTCATCAATAAACACATTGGTAAATATTGTGTTTGCTTGTATTGAAATTTCTACTATTAATTATTGTAAAGCAGGGATGGTAAATGACTTTAAATGACCCAAATGACTCAAATGACAAATGACCAGTCATTGGTCATTTCACGGACCAAATGACTTAAGGTCATTTAACTCTGGTTAATCGATTATCTAATACTTTTAGCCAATCAAAATTGATTATTGTTCTTCGACGTTGCTAGATGCTATCTAATAAAAATTATTACGCATGATAAATAACTGAATCATTTGATGAATGATTGCCATTTGTATTTTGGCTAAATGACTAGGTCATTTCCAGACCGGTTGTAAAACGACATTCTAATCGAATAATAAGATCAGGTATTAAGTGATTAAATAAAAAAAACACTAGACAAAAAAATAATGTATTTACTTGTTTTAAATAAAAATAAAGTTCATGAATAATAAAATACCGATTGTAAATGATATAAATCATTTTCAAATTACAAATGGCATGTTAATTAAGATCGACGTGAATTGAGAAATGATGCGAACATATATATACAAGTTTTTTCGGATGTCAACTCTATGCAAAAAGGGCCTAATGGCCCCGGTCATTTGGAAATGACCATAGTAGACTACTATAGTCATTTTTTCACGCGTCATTTCCAAATGACCCAAAATTTGAATGAACTCAAATGACCGGTCATTTTGAGGTCATTTGAAAAATTGGCAAATGACCAGGTCATTTACCATCCCTGTTGTAAAGTGTTCTGTTGCTAAACTTTTGAGTTGACTTTATCATGATTTTTGTAGAGTTATTATATAAAATTTCATTACAAAACTTATTATGTTGAGTTAGTTTGTATTGGAAATTTCATGATTTTTATCATGGGACACTGTAAAAATTCTATTACAGAACTTACTACCCCTTACTTGATATTCCAATGACTGCAATTTGGTTAAGTTAGTTTGTATTAGAATTATTGAGATATAGTTTAGTTTGAGTTAGTACATGTTGAAATTGTTATTTTTATCACCCTATTAAATTTTTTTGAAAAATATATCTTGACAATTATTTATTTTTTCAAAAAATGATTTTCAGGATGACTATATACAAATTCCTGGTCATTTTCATAAAATTTTGATAAATTCTGAATAAAAATCAGATTTAGAAAAAATTCAGCTTCTAATTATAATAAAGTACAAAAGATGAAGTTGAATCTTATTTGGATTTGATTTCTAACCAAAATTTTCTAAGAAAGTCAGGATACACTTTGAAAACGTTTTATAGAATTATGAGCTATTGTAAAAAATTTTATTAAAATTTTATTTAATATTCTTTTGTTTATAGAATGTGATTAAGGTTTATAGTGATATTTATCATATTGTAAAGGTATACAATAATTTATTTCTAATAGCTAGATGATTTGGGTGGGCTAGTTCTAGCAATGTCACCTTTTATGACAAACCAAATTCCTTCAATTGGTTGAAGTTTGTAGTAGTATAGTAGAATATAATGCAAATTATAATTGTACTTTTTGCTATTTGAATACTTTCAAAAGGAACTTTAGTTTTGTGTAGTTTTACTAGTCATACAATTCTGCTTTGGTAGAATTTTTGAAGATGTGATGATAACCAGTGTTGTCATATCTACTATGTCCAAGACTTTTTTTGCCCATGTCCATGTCCAAACATCCACAGTGTCTACAACTGTCCAAAGAATATTTTGACTTTAAAATTTAATAAATTAGTTAAAGAAAGATATGATTATATATTTTTTATAGTTCTGAATATTTTTCTGAAAAGAAAAAAATAGGTTATCTTAATAAATTTTAAGTAATTTAGATTTATTTTTTTGTCCACAATTGTCCACAATTGTCCACAAATTGTCCAGAGCTGTCCCATTACAACACTGATGATAACCATACAATTAATGCAGCTTATTTTAAATTTGATAATAGTACTTCTTCAGTTCGATGTTTATAGTACTGTGAACTATCCATATGAATTTTTACTAACCCAATAACCTTCTTTGATATTGGCACAAAGTTTATCAAAAAGATCTTAAAAGGTATCAGCTGCAAAATTTCTATAATAGTTACTATAATCTGCTGCAATATTAAAATTAAAGACAACTTGAAAATATAGTAGAAATATTATTCCATGCTTTATTTGTTTTTTTTTTTCTTCTTGATAAAGGTGCCTTAATTGCCAAATCCTATATTAAAAGAGAATTTAGAACAACTTCACCAAGCAACTTAGAGGGCTTCCAGAAATTATATAATATTTTGTTACTAATAAATTTCAAAATTTTACTCTACCCACCCACACCTGATACTCAATTAGCCAATTAAATTTTATATTTTTTAAAATTTATTCATATGTTTCAATTTATAAAATTGATAATAACTATGCTCTACTGGACCAATTTAGATGATTTAACTACGATAATGTTCATCTTACTGAGATGATTCTAACAAGTCAAAATCATTAAAATCTAATTACAGGATCCCAAGATTATTCAACTTTTGTGTAATTTTAATAGTGATTTTTTAGAATTACTAAAATTTAATTACAGGATTCCAAGATCAATAAAGATTTTATTGTTTGTCTAACAATACAAATCTTTATCGATCTTGAAATTCAGTAATTAGAATTTAGCGATTTTGGGCTTGTTAGATCATTTCATTGAGACAAAAATTTTGGTAGTTAAATCATCCAAAACGGGCTAGTGGATCAAAAGTTATTTAATATTAAGGAACTTACTTAGTGATTCTAAAATATCACTATTAAAATTACACAAAAGTTGAATGATCTTGTGACTCTGTAATTAGATTTTAATGATTTGGACTTGTTAGAATCATCTCAGTAAGACAAACATTTTGGTAGTTAAATCATCTAAATTGGTTTGGTAGAACAATAGTTATTAATAATTTTATAATTTTATACTTTTGGCTAAAATTATAAAAATTTGACCAGAATTAAAATTATAATCTAATAATTTTGGGTCCCACCTACCCACCAAAAATTATGTAATTTCTAGAAGCCTGATTATTCATTTTACAATTATATTTTATGATAATTGCTCCAAAAATAACAATTAAAAAAACCATGCCCAGAGAGCCCATAATTTGGTGCCCAGATAAGGTTCATAGTATAGTGTAAATAGCATATAATTCATCCAAAAAACCTCTAGTTTTATTAGAACTTGTTTCTTTCTTGTAAGTTTTCAAACTGATATCACAAATAATGGGTACAAAAGGCAATATTTACTGATGATTCATGCAAAATGTTTTAAGTTCTCCAGACCATAATAGTACCCAACTTATAAAGTACATGAAGTAGCTACCATTTTAAGAGTTTATAATTATTTTCTTCAAGTTGTTGTTGTAATATAGATATTATAAGAGGTTTCTGAAGAGTTTGTAGCAAGAATAATACTGTACAAAAGCTTAGCAAAATTATGATCAAGTTGATTTTTTGGTCTATCTGGAATTTTTTTATTTATAATTCTTTATTTTTTTTTTGCTCAGAAACTATATAAGAAACTATGGCCTCTTCAATACCAAGAGCTGTAGCAATCTTGTTGTATAGTAATACATGCTATCATGGCTTTTGGCCTTGTCTAATATCTAAAAATATAATAATAAATACAAAAAATTATTTTTTTATTTGGAGTTAATGGACTTCGATCCCTTTGCAAGTCATTCATTAAAAAAAAAAATAGATGTTTTGTACAAAATTAAAAGTTTGGTTTTATATTTGAACAAATTTATATGATTTGATTGTCAGATTTTTTATCAAAGAAAAAAATCAGATAACAATCTTCATATATCTATATTTTTGCATAGCCCATATATAGATAGATCATGTTCAGAAATTAAAACCAGATTATTTGAAGCTATTTTAAATAGTCCAAGATTTAATTTGGAATGTAATTAAAATGCAATTATGAAGTAAATTAAAGTCTTACTATATTTAAAAGTAACTATATTTTAGAATAATGTAGTTGTAATTAAGAATATAGTTATATAATAAAGTCAACTCTGGATATAATGAACCTTGTTATAATGAACACTGGATATAATAAACTCAAAATTTTAAAATTTCTCAATAGTTTGGTATAAAAAAAGCTATAGTTTCTTATAAAATCATAGTAATTTTTTATAGCAAACTTTTTTTTTGACCAGAATTGAAAGTTCAGTTTAGAAAGAATTAACTGTATAAATTCAAAACTTGTAACTTTAATAGAAATTTTAACATACATTTATTTAGTAACTTTAATAACTATTATTTAAATATCATAAATTCTAAAATTCAAAAATATATGAATACTCAAAATAGTTAAAATTGTAATCTAAAAATATATAACAATTAAAAATAGATTTTATTTATATAATAGCTAATCAAAAATATTAAAACACAAACTCAAAATTTTCATGATTTTTAGTTGCAATAATCAAAAATGTTAAAGTATACAGACCCAAAATTCTTACAATTCACATCTGCAGCCAATCAAAAACATTAAAGCACATAGATAGATCTTTATTTCTGTTTAAAAGTTTTCAAAATTCCAAAATTTCTGTTTAGAAGTCCAAAATGTCCAAAATTGATTACAGCCAATCAAAAATGTTAAAACATACAAACTCTAATATAAATTATATAGATTATATTATTAAATATTATCAAATCTAATATGAGTTTTGTATATGCAGTACATCAAATTAATTATTGGCTGATTATTGTGTTAGATCTAATCTGATATACTTTAGATATTAATTTCAATGAGATTCATATTACCTGTCAATTGGTCATCTAACATGCACTAGTTGTAATTTGAGATGCGTCAGTTGTAAACCAATAAACTGTTGAGATTACATGTTTAATTATTATTGTACCTCAGATGCATCCTTGCATCAGATCTAATCTGAATGCATTAGATCTAATCTGATATGTATCAGATTCTAATTTTAGAATAATACATGATTAAAATCACAGGTTTAATTATTAGCAAAATTTTTTATCACAATTTAATTGTTTATTAAAATAAAAAAAAATACAAGCATTAAAATCATAATAATAAATTAATGCACACTATGTACTAAGCATAATTAACTACAAAACTACATAGCTACAAATTTCAACTAGCATAAAAATTTATATACCAATACTAAAACAATGCCAAAAAACAATTAATTGATAGTCTGCCAGTAATTGAAGATTATCTATTATAACATAATGTATATAAATTACTATAGTATAAATATAGCATGTATACATATAAAAATATTTTTTTTACTAAGTTAATCATACATGGCCATTAATTGAAAGTTGTGAGCTTGTTAAGATGCATCTAAGTAGTAAGATTATCCAAATTAGCTCAATAGATAGTGAGATATAATTAAAAAACTATTGGATGACTATATCATGATATAAAATCTCAATATAAATAAAAATTGTTTATATAGAGATTTTATATAGTTGGCCAATCATTTTTTGATAATATCTTGCCATCTACTGGACTAATTTGGATGATTTAACTACTGTTAGATGCATTTTGATGGGCTTTACAACTTTTAATTAGTAGATATATAGAATTAACTTAGTAAAAAAATATTTTTATATGTATGCATTCCACATTCACACAATAGTGATTTTCATATATGATTTGTATCATATTACACTATAGACAATCTCTGATTAACTGGTAGACTATCATTTAAAGTTATAAATATACAAAGAAAAAGGCAAATACTTAAATAAAGCAAGAACAAAACTAAACAATGCCAATATTTAGGGATAGTAAGAGCAAAACCAAAGTTATATAACAGTACCAAAAACAAAACCAATATTTAAGATAAAAACAAGAACAAGTTATAGGCATAACAAAGTACCAAAGAAAGAACAAATACTTAAATAGGGCAATAGTACCAAAGACAAAGCCAATGTTTAAATTAAGAACAAAAAAAGTTATATGCATACTAAAGAAAAGAACAAATGTTAAATAGGGCAATAGCACTAAAAACAAAAAGTTAAGAACAAGTCATAAGAATTAAAGAAAAACAAATTCTTAAATAGAGCAAAAACAGAGTTATATAACAATGCCAAAGACAAAGTCAATTTTTAAATTAAGAACAATAACAAGTCATAGGCTCACCAAAAAAAAGAGCAAATACTTAAATAGATCAAATGTACCAAAGACTAAGCCAATGTTTAAGATCAGAACAATAACATGTTATAGATGCACCAAAAAAAGAACAAATGCTTAAAAGGGCAAAAACAAAACCAAATTATAAAGCAGTACCAAAGTAAAAACAAAAAAAATTGCAATGTAACAAAGTACTGTAAAATGAAGATGCACTGAAAGCCAAAAATAAAAAATACCAAATAATTAGACTAATATTGAATATAAAGAAATTAGTAGATACTACCAATGCTAAATATAATAATATTAAATGCAGAACCAATATCAAATACAAAAGCTAACAAGAGATATAAAGCCAATATTTAAGCTAAGTTTTAAAAAAAAAAACAAAAAGGTGTTTTTATAATGTTATGTATTTTTATTTAAGCTTTTTTTTTAAACTTTTTTTTTTAAATTTTTTTTAAACTTATTTTAATAATAAATTAATTAAGACCTCCAGATCAATAGCATAGTAGTTATGTTCTGAGGGTGCAAATCACAAGGTTGCTAGTTCAAGTCTGCTTAACATTAATTTGAATTTGATAGTAAGAACCCTGATTTGAATTAACCAAAGTCACAAGAAGTAGTGAGAGGCTACAGATACTTCATAAACTTGTAGCGCTACATTTTCAGTTATAGGCAGAATAATAATACAACAGTTATCATAATGAGAAAGTAGTAATTGGCATCTCTTGAGTAGGAGTTGAACAAAACTAGTGACCCTTAGCTATGAGTGGGTAAAACCGTCGAGGTCGTCCTACAGAGAAAATATCGGGAACTGAGACACTGCAGAAATGAAGAACCCAGGGCATTGCAGGAGTTCAATAGTAATGCTCTGACCCCAAGTGTTGGCCATAGTCATAGTGCACAATGGACTAGTATCTGTTCAGCATTAAGGATATAGCAGAAAGGAATATTAAAAAAAAAATAAAAAATTAATAATTTAATTACCTTTTTTTTATTATACAAAATAGATATTTATAGATTTTTAAGATCTTGTATCAGACTACAATTAGATGACCAATTGTCAGATGATGTATATCAAATGGAAATCAGTATCTGATGCAGGAATCAATCAGATATACAACATACAGTAGCCTAATATATTATTGTAGATACTTTTTAAAAATTTATAAGGGCTAAATATATAAGATATTAAGCTAAAAATTAAATTATAAATTCTTTAAATCTATATTTTTTAAGGCAATTACTATTTGTACACTGGGGTTTGAACATGGGGTGCATAAACTAGCCAATATCCCAAAATTTCGATTATAAAACCTCTTTTTGGCTTCTAACAAAAAAATTCCTTGCAAAAATTTGAGATAAACTTACTTTTTTGTGTAACAAAATCCAGCATTTTGATTGGTCGTAGGTGGGGGTGGGGTCTGGTCTCTTAGTAAATGGATATTAGGTAATATATATTACAGCCCTAACTATAAGCAAGGGTTTAATTTTTTGTTCGTAGAAATTGTTTAGTATATTACACAAATTTGCAAATTACAGAACTAATAAAATTAATACCCATGTACTATACACCCCCATGTATAATAAGTAAAATTCATTATTTAAATAAAAAATTTTAAAAAATTTTATATTACAGTTTTTAAAAATTAATTTAAAGTAAATTTTAGATTTTTATATTTGATCAGTTTTTATTGTTGCACAAAATTAATTAAAATAATAACTGTATAGTAAAATTAATTTTTTATTAAGCTAATTAAATTTCAAAAATAAGCAAAAATCATTCAGTATAACAAATTATATATAATCTCAAATGTTTGTAAAATTTTAAAAAATTTTAAAGTAGTTATTATTTCTAAATATAAAAATGCAATTAAAATTATACCAATTACAAATATAGGGCTTTCTTAAAGTGGGTCAGATTATGTAATAATTAACCAATCAAATTGTTAAAATTTAATGTTACCGGATCAGCTGATGAAGAAAAACAAGCAAAAAATAGAGAAATATGCAAAAAATAAATGAAACTGTAGTTTAAACCCACCTTGGAGCATTAACAAAAAATGTGGGAAAGTAATTTTATTTATAAAAACTTCTCTAACCTTAAGGGTAGGGTGAACGTAGATCAATTTTCATATGATTTACGTGATACAGCAAAATTTTATATAGAAATCAAACACATGCTTCTAATAAAACTTTTTAGAATTATTGCCAATGTTCCCCAAAATTTTGTGGCATATAATTTGAAGCTTCTTATTTGTCATAGTAAAATTTCAAACCCTTTATCATTTGAAAAAATCTACCTTCATATATTGGTAAAAAAAACTTAAGTGACCCCAAATTTCCTTAGGTCGCACAAAAATTATTAATTCTGATTGGTTGAATTTATGTTGTTTACAATTCTAATAGGTCGATCACCTGATTTCATATGATTACAACGTGATCACTATTAAAATTGATCTACGTTCACCCTATTCTTAATTCAAGATGAGCTCTAACTTTAACATTAATGAAAACAGTATGTTACGTAATCTGCTCTTCTTTACTTCAAATATAGTAATTATTACTATATATAGTAACTAACTAAATATTTTTTAAAATTACAAAATTTTTAAGATACAGTCGACCCTCCCCAAACTGATATACATGGTGGACAGGTTTTGTATCAGATTTGGAAGGGTATCGGATTTGAAAATTTAATTAATTCTATTCTTCAGAATTTTTTGGACACTTGTGCAAATTTTACTTCAACCATGCTCGCAATTTAGGCTCATTCATTTTCTATATCAGAACTTTTCAGAACTTATGTCCACCAAAATACAAATAAGTTCCGAATGGTAGGTTAACCAACCAATCATATTTCTGCCACGTGATACAAGTATTATTTTTTGCTATATTATGCGAATATGGCATGTAAAAATAGTAAGTTTTATGCGATTTGATTGGATACATTCACATGATACTATCAGGAACTTGGATAAAAAGACTACCGGATATCAAAAAAGACAGGTTATTAGGTATCAATTATGGAACACGTATGGTGGAGCGATTTTTAACTGATTATAGCAGGTTATTAGCTTTGTCAGGATCAGTTTGGGAGGGTCAACTGTTTAAACTAAATAACTTATTTAAAAAAATTGCTAGTTTATTAATAAAAAATTAAAGTTTATAAGGTAGATATAGATATTATAGCACACTACCAATTATGCCGTACTGCCAATATCTTATTATCTACTAATCGGAATTATGTGATTTTAGTACCAATCAATTCGTCTCAGTGAGTCGAATCAATTAGTTCAAAAATCATTGAATTCTGATCAGTGTATCACAAGATATTACAATTAAAGTAATATTTAAAATTATTATAGGTATTATGGCAATAGAAATATTGCAGTATACAGCAATTTGTGAACTATCAATCAGAATTATGTGACTTTGGTACCATTCAATTTGTCTCATTGAGACAAATCGAATAGTACCAAAATTATGTGATTCTGACCAATACTTCTTAACATATCATAATTTAACCAAAATAAGCTGCGCAAGACAAATTTTAAAATTAACATAAAATCATGAATAACTTCTGATGGACCAGTCTGATTTTTATAATTTTACCACCAAAATAATCGCCTTGAAGATGCAATTCCAAAAAGCCCAAAATTTCTAAAATCTGCTCATGGGATCATGGGATCATTAAAGTTCTATTATTATTTTGATAAAACAGATTGGCTTAATTAATCTAATTTTCATCAAAAACAATACAGAATCTTAGCGATCCCATAATTCTATGATTGGATTTTAGCTATTCTGGGCTTGTTAGAATTGCCATTTCAAGGCGGTCATTTTGGTGTTAAAATTATAAAAATCAGACTGGTCCAGCAGAAGTTATTTATGATTTCATGTTAATTTTAAAATTTGTCTTGTACAGCTTATTTTGGTTAAATTATGATATATAGAGAAGTATTAGTCAAAGTCACATAATTTTGGTACCATTCGATTTGTCACAATGAGATGAATCAAATGGTAAAAAATTATTCAATTCTGATCAATAGATCTTAATAGATCATGAAAAATAGTATGTGTACTATAATTGGTATATGCATTATAATTTATCTTTTTTAATTTGCATATTATAATTAATGATATCTTATGATCTAGTGATTAGAATTAAATGATTTTGGTGCTATTTGATTCGCCTTGATGAGTCAAATCAAATGGTACCAAAATCATTCGATTCTGATTGATATATCAAGTATTATTAGCTAAAATACTTAACTGCGCCATAATACCCATGTCTACCTTATATTTCTATATTTAGCAATTTTAGTTACTATAAAAACTATATTAAAATTTAGAAAATTAGCAAATAGAGGTAAGTTAGTAGAAAAGGAACAAATTATTTTTAGTAAAATTTTTTTAATTTTTAAATTAAAATATTTTGACAACTATTAATAAAATTTGCTAAAAATTTTTTTATTTTAATCTTGAAATTATATAGAATTAAAATAAAAAAATTTATTAATTTTATTAAGATAGTTGTTAAGATATTTAAACTTAAAGTCAAGTAAACTTTTACTTAAAAAAAATTTGTTCCTTTTTTACTGACTTACTTCCAAATGTAAAAATTTAAAATCTATTTAAACTTAATTATTTTAAAAACTGTAGTATAAAATATTTAACTTTTTTTTATTTAAAAGATATAGATTTAAAAAACTAAAAATTTAATTTTTAGTTCAATACTTATATGGTGTGCCTTCAATTAAAAGGGACCGATCTGGGATCAATCAAATTTCACGATATTGATTGGTTAAAGACAGCAGATGACTATCAGGTAAACTTATGACGTGTTGGCTCTACACAGCCTCATGTAATTTTTCTTTTTACATTATCTTAATTTTTTATTATATAATTCGACTTTCATTTATAATTAAAAAAAGTCAATCATTTCAAAATTTATATGAATTTAACGAAAACTTATTTTTCAAAAAAATGTAAAAATTGGCCCTTTTAATTGAAGACATCCTATATACAGTTGCCTCTCTCTAATCCAGCCCTCTATATACCGGACTCTTGATAATCTGAACTAAAACTTCCAGAACAATATTTTTATATATATTTCTTCTGAATATACCAATTAACTTAATAAATTTTCTATTCTGGATCTGAACTCAAGTTAATCAGTACATATGATCTTTTATTTAATTAAATATATTTTATATTACGAATAAAATAATTAATTAAACTAGTATTCTGATCCAGATTAGATAATAGTGACCGACAGGTCAAATATTTAACCTGGGTCATAATCCAGGTCAGACAATAGTAACATGACAGGCCAGATACTCAATCCAGATTATAATCTGAATTAGATATTCAACCTGGGCTATGACCCGAGTTATAATCTGGATCTGATATTCAACCCAGCCTATAACCCGAGTTATAATCTGGATTAGATATTTAACTCAGGCTATGACCCGGTTATAATCTGGATCAGATATTCAACTCGGGCTATGACCCAGATCAGATAATAGTAACCTGGAGGGTAATAAATACAAAAATTGGAAAAATGCAAAAATTGGTAAAAATTAATCAAACCAGTTTTTTTTTTAAAGTTAATTTTTACATTTTGTGGAATATATATTTGTGATCTATGCCAGATAATATATCAAATGGGTTTAAGAAATTTTTTATCTCCGTTTTTTTTTTTTTGTTTTTTTTTTTTTTTTTNNNTTTTTTTTTTTTTTTACTAAGAACTCTTTATATACCAAATTTTTATTAGAGTTCGGTTTAGAAAGAGAAATTTTATATTACGAACTTTCACTAAACCAAACAAAATCTCTTGGGACAGCTCTAAACTGAACAAAATCTTTTGGGACGATAAGTTTGGATAAGAGAGGCAAAAGTATTTAGCTTTGTATAATTTTTTTTAAAAGTGTATACAATAATATAGTAGGCTACTGTATATATCTCACTTTTATATATTAGTCTAAATTCTAAAATATTTATGAAAATAACTAATTGTATACAGAGTATTTGAACACGGATATAATAATTTTTATAAATTAAAAGATTTTTTATTAAAATAAAAATAATTTAATTAATATTAGAGTTAGAGTAAGAACTGAAATAGGGCAGAGAGCATTGTTTATGCCATATTTTACAAAAAATTTTTTCTTAGAGCCCATAGATTTTTTCTTAATCAAAATTTTAAAATACAATTAATTTTTGTTTTTTTTATATTTGTTGTACAAAAATTATTAGCATACTGCATTTTTTTATATAATTTGTATAGTACAGTGTTCAAACACTCTGTGTACAAATTAAAATGCTCACTCTATATTTATTTGTTTAATTTGATCCATATTATTAAATTTGTATATTATACTATGTATTGAATATAGCTATAATTTAATTTGGATCTTAAGTCTAAAATATTAGTTTTTCTGTACAAATAATTTTTGCTATAGTATTATCTAATACTAGAGATTAGAGTATTGCTATAAATTATATAATTTTTATTGTTTATTTTTATAAAGTTCATTCAAACTTTAAAATTTTTAGTTTCTAAATTATTAATTCTAATATATTTGGCCCTCTTAAAACCAATTCTGTCAAAACTGATAACCTGCGAAAATCGGTTAAAAATCAATCTACCATACTTATTCCGATAGCCTTTATGTATAAATTTCTGATTTTTGGATAGAGTCACCTGATATGTATCCAATCAAATCGCATAAAATTGATACAGATGAGTTTGTTCATGATGATTACATGATCAAAATATTGATCTTAAGATTTTTTTATCCACGATATAATGTGATTAAATGGTTCACAGGTCTTTGAGGTCACAATTAATTTCATTTTCTGCTTCGATTAGGCCCCAAAAATTGTTCAATCTTGCAATTTGATTGGTCATGCACATCTGCATTTTCACATAATATTGTTAAATCTGATTACCTCTCAAACGCAATACTAAACCTGTCTACTATGTATACTGGTTCTGAGAGGCTGACTGTATTTGTTTTTGACCAAATTTTTCTATTAGTATTATCAAAAACTTGTACTTTACTTATTATTTGAGCTTGCTAAGTAAGTTTTTTGCTAAATTAGATTTAAGATTTTATATACTTTATTGAACTTATAATAGCTTGTACTATATAGCTAGATGTATATTTATGTATAATTAGCATTATATAAATAAGGGTGTGGCAACTTAGGGAAGTTGTTAAGTTGTCATACCCCAAGCGGCAGGTCTAGAGTTCAAATCCCACTAGGGACGATTTAGAAAAATAGGCCTGTGTACTGGTAACATTTATTCGACGATCAGTTGGGTACATTACCTGTAGTCCTTGGTTACCATCTTGAATAGGAGCTTTCGGGTGAAGTTGTGTTCCATAACACAGACAAATCCAAGGAACCGGAATATTTGAAACCCATTTGACAAGACCAGAGTAAGGAGGTAGTAAAGATCTTTGACGATACTGCAGATCCAGAATTTGAGACCGAAGAACTGGACGAACACCCCGGGGCAAGTGAAGCACCAACCTGGCTGCCGGAGAACCTGAGGAAAGGTCCTATGCTACGGAATTAGGAACCAAGGGAAGTTAACCAAAAAGGCACCTAAAGCCAAGGTACAACGACCTATCCGAGCTAACTGGTTTGGTAGTTTGGGAGAGATCAGTTATAGGACTGGTGATGTAGATATCGGAATCGGATTAAACCTTGCAAGGGCAAGGATACTGTGTAGTTTAATGGTTAGCCCTGACTGCTAATAGTGGCCTTGGCTATTGCGAAAGTTCAATGCCTAATCTAGAAATGTATAGGACATAGAAAGATTAGGGAGGTATGTACTACACCCTCTCTAGGGTAATCTAGCAGTTGAAATGCTACTAGATTACCTATAGAATTAGGGTGCAAGTAGTATGGCAAATGTTGATCTGGGTGGTCTTCAATTGAAGCAGCACGAGGTTATGTGTAGGTGTGATTGTAGTGGGTGATACAGGACATGGGACACCAGAGAGTTTAAATGGGTAATCTCCTAGTTAGGTTACAGGTATGGCATATAGTGTAGAACCTTTGGGCGGACTACTTAAAATAGGCAACCAAAAGTTGCACGTATGGCTATATGTACTCTCATTAACCAAGAATGTATTATCTAAAAAACCTAATAAAAATCCACTTGCATGCGACATTGCAATATAAAAAAAGAAAAAAAAAAAGCATTATATAAATACTTGGAATTTTAGTATAAGCTATTTAATATTGGTTATAGATTTTTAATGCAGTCTACTTTTTTTAGTTCAACTACAATTTTATAATTTTTTTTGAAATTAATTATTAGTTAATTTAAACTCTAAATATGCTATTTAAAAAATTATTCGTAACTACTTTACTAAATTATAATATTCTATATATATTTTTAATAAATATAACAAATATATAATTATATTTCTACAAACTATATTCTAACTATACAAATCTAGGTGAGTCTTGACCACTCTAGTAGGTTTAGGTCGCAGATAAAGTAGTCTGAGCTCTTATTCTTGAATGTGATTTATATGTATTTGTCACTGTACAATTTGAGTTGTTCAATATGTAACTGCTTATATAAATTACCCAATAAAGACATGAGCAAGGCCTCACCTAAAAAAAAAAAAAAAAAACAAATATATAATTAAATTATTAAATACTAGTAGTTGTTCTAAAATATTAACTATATTACTGTTTTTATAATTAGGGTTGCATTAGTCTGGTATCTAAGAGTACTGTTATCATAGTGTTTACAGTTCTGGTCCGGTCCAGTCCTTCTGTCCCATAATGGTCCTTTAATAATTACATCAATCTTAATGCATAAAATTTTATTGGCCAAAAATGACATAATTATTTAAAGTCAAATATAAACAAACATCATATAATCTATATTACACCTGATCAAGAAATTTGATTAGGTGATATAAATATCACAGTTATGTTTACAAGAACCAGTCCTTTAATGGTTCCAGGTCCTGGTTCAGGACCAGTCCTGGACCGGTCTTTTTCAGGACTGATGCATTCCTATTTCTAATATGATTGGGTAAAACCTACACAGCTAGCTAGTAAAACCTGCTATGCAGATTATATATATAAAATTCATATTAAAATATAAAACACACTTTACTAATGCGGACTTCACCCAAACTCTATTATCAAAGCAGGTTTTACTAGCTAGCTGCATGGGTTTTACCTGACATTTTGTAATTATATTTTTAGAAGTTTGCTATTTATCACCACCGGTGATCATCACCGGTGTTCAATTTACCAATTAAAATTCAGGATCAGGTGTAACATATAGATCAAATTTTGTGTAACAAAAACAAAAAATTTTTAAAAATTCCTAAAATTGCTTCTAATCTAAAATTTTGCCTATAAAACTACTTTTTTTTTATGCAAAAAAAAATTCTTCATAAAATTTTGGTATAAGCTATACCCCTTGCCCCATTCTAGTCCTCACCTTTACCCTAATATTAAAGAGATTTAATTTTTATTTAGTTTGTTTTGTTTATTTTGTTTTATGCATTGTAGATCACCAGTGATGATAACCAGTAGTGATTTGTAGTAATTTTCATATTTTTAATGGTTTGGATTTACTGTTTTGTACTACTTTTACCCCTCGATATAGTCACACTACTGATATGAAAATATTTTTAAAACTAATAAAAAAAAATAATTTTTTTTATATTAAAATTTTTTTATTAAGTTATAACAAAATTTGTAATATTAAAAAAATTAAATTTTTTTATTAGTTTTAAAAATATCTTCATATCAGTAGTGTGACTATATCGAGGTGTGATAGTAAATTTAGATACTTTTCA
Organism: Gigaspora rosea; assembly: GCA_003550325.1. Classification (NCBI taxonomy): domain Eukaryota; kingdom Fungi; phylum Glomeromycota; class Glomeromycetes; order Diversisporales; family Gigasporaceae; genus Gigaspora; species Gigaspora rosea. Next base: position 65,848 of record QKWP01001869.1, on the reverse strand, counting down.
AAAACTTATAAAAAATCTAAAAAATTTAGAAACCAAATTTTTTTTATATACAAAAATTTAATAAAGGGCGAATCTATTTGTAACTGTGGTTACAGTTCTGAGCCAATCAAATTGCTAGATTAGGTATGACAAAAAATTCAAAAAATTACAAATCGCAATAACTTCAAATTGTGCCTATGAAACAATATATTTTTCTAGCTAAAAATGATTCTTAAGGTGTTTTATTATATAATAAACCTTCTTCTAACTCGAACCCTAACCCTAACCCTAATTTAGTTACTGTCACTGCCGGTAACAAGCACATTTTTTTTAATAAATATTCAAAATTGATTAGTAGGATTTTTTTATATTAATAATAAAATTATTAAAAAAAATTTTTTAATAACCTCAATTTTTTGTATAACCTTAACTGTACTTAATTTAGTACATCACTGTCAACATTTTTTATTATAAAATCACTAGTAATTTTTAAATTGTGGTTTAGCACGAAAAAATTTTACCAAAAAAGGAAAATTTTTAAAAAATCATATAAAATCAAAAATAAGACTTAAAGTTATCAAACTTTTTATATATAATGTCCTATATCTAGCAAATTATAAAAAGTTATTTAAAATCATAATTAATTATTTAGATTATTAAATATTATAGCTAAAAAGCTGTCTAAATTTAGTACAAAGTACTACTAGTAGTACGCCTAAATCCTATCCATTAATAAAAAATTTCTAATTTTTAATTAGATAAATTTGTTTTTGACAGTCTTGCCAGTGTTATTTAAGTGATTTATAATAACCGTAGTTGTTATTTTATTTCTACTGATGCAACTCGACTACCCTGGCTTTTTGCTTTTGCAACATCCAGAAGTGACCTGTTTTACCAACCAGTTGCAGTGGCTGGAAATCTTCGCAGCCAATTTTCGGGCTACTGCGCTATGAGTTCATGTAGTATCTCATAATATCCAGCTTAGGCCTCACATTACGTCTCGTAACTATGTTTATTTCAAATTAGGTTTTGGCACAGCCCTCATCACCATGACTTTGATTGTAAATCACTGCTCATTCTAAGAATTACATCTGTTGATTAATGTGCCAGATCCCTGTATCCTGCGGTTTTGTGGTTCCATATTTACATCAGCAAATTTATAATAGCGTAATCTTACGTAAGATCTTACAAACCGTAATATAAGCAAAATATTACGTAATATATTGCGAAATATTTCGAAATATCAAATTTTCGAAATATTACGAAAGTAATTTCGAAATATTTCGAAATATATTACGTAATATTGCGAACCCTTTCAAAATATTTTAGGACTAGAAAACCAAGCTGGATCAGTAGATCTGTAACCTGAATTGCGCATTAGACTGATTTTTCGAAATAGTTCGAAATAGTTTAATGATATTCAAATTCTGTACTACAAGATCAGATTAGACTTTTGTTTTATAATTAAATCTTCTATTTTTGATTTTTTTCACTTTTTGTTTTTCAATTTTGTTTTCGTTCGTTTTTTTGTTTTTTTTTGTTTTTTTTTCATTTTTTTTTATTTATTTATTTTTTAATTTTTTAATTTTATTTTTATTTCGACACTTTACAAGAAAAACAACCAACTTTTCGAAATCTTGCGCACACCAACTACAACTTCCAACACTTTCAAGAACATACCCCAGCAATTTCTAAACTTTCAAGAACGCTTTTTTAAAGAAATGGATACAAGTTTTTGCAAGTTTTTGCAAGTTCTTGCAAGGTTTCGCTTTATTTATTTTTCATTTCATGTTTTTGTTTTTGTTTTTTTAGTTTATTTTTTAATTATTTTATTTATTTTTATTTTGGCACTTTGCGAGAAAAACTAAAACTTTTCGAAACCTTGCGCATGCCAACTACGACTTTCGACACTTTCAAGAACATATACCAGCAATTTCTAAATTTTCAAGAACGCTTTTTTAGAGAAATGGGCGCAAGTTTTCGCAAGTTTTCACAAGTTTTTGCAAGTTCTTGCAAAGTTTCGTTTCATTTATTTTTTCGTTTCGTGTTTTTTGTTTTTGTTTTTTTGGTTTATTTTTAAAATTTTTTTATTAATTTATTTTATTTCGGCACTTTGGAGAAAACAAACCTTTTCGAAACCTTGCGCATTCCAACGACGGCTTCCGACACTTTCAAGAACACACCTCCAACAATTTTTAAATTTTCAAGAACGCTTCTTTAGAGAAATGGCTCAAGTTTTCGCAAGTTTTTGCTAATTTTTGCAAGTTTTTGCAAGTTCTTGCAAGGTTTCGCTTTATTTTTTTTTTGTTTCGTGTTTTTTGGGTTTGTTTTTTTGGTTATTTTTAAATTTTTTTATTAATTTATTTTATTTTGGCACATTGCGAGAAAAACAACAACTTTTTGAAACCTTGCGCATTCCAACGACGACTTTCGACACTTTCAAAAACGATAGAAAACAAAGAAGCGAGATAATAGCTAACTGTAGAGTGAGCGAAAATAAGTATATAGGGCTAGTTTTTTGTATATAGTAATAGAATTAGATGTGACGAAGTGCGGAAGTAGTTTAAAATATTTGTAATAATGTAAAAATAATATGTAATATATAATAAAGTATGTAATATTAATTAAAAATGTATATTTAATAAATATAAAATATAATATATAATAATAACTTATTATTATATATTATATTTTATATTTTGTTTATTTAAATAAAGTTTATTTATTTTACTTTTTTTGAATTAATTCGAAAATATCTAATAAATCAGATAATAATTTCGGTTAAATATATTTCCTATTATTCATATTTAATTTATTTCGAATTAATTTGAAATTCACCGAAATATTTCGAATCGAATTTGATAAATTTGAATTGATTATCTTTACTTACTTATTAGTAGCTATCTTTTAGTTTTAAATATTTTGCTGTTTGAACCATTTACGTCTATTCGAATTGTTTCGAATTAATTCGAAATATTGCGCAATATATAACGTAATATTACGCTATAATTTTCGTAATTTTGCTTAATATATTTCATAATATTACGTTATTTATTGCGCAATATTTCGCAATTATTTGCGCAATATTTCGTCTAGACCGTAATTATTGCGCAATATTTCTGGCCGTAATAACTTACGCAAGTTTACGTTATTATATTTCGCTGATGTAGTCTAGCCCAGCTGGCTTTCTTAAAATCGTCACCACTTGGATTTGAACTAGCAACTTTGCGATTTGCAACCTTGGAGCATAGCCGCTATGCTATTGGACCCAAGGTCTTTTAATAAGATAAATTAACTAGTTATATAAAATTAAATTAACTAATAAAATTGTATAAAATGATTTCACATTTATTTATTTATTTTTTTGTTTTGTCAAAGTTTTCATTATGGATGATAGATTTTTTATTTAAGCCTATAGACCAAGGGTCCTCTTTGGTTCCAATATTTGTTATATAGATAAGAATACAACTAGCTATATGTACAACTTTTGGTTGCTAATTTAAATAGTTTGCTTAAAGGCTCTACACTAGTCTATACTTGCAACCCAACTAGAGGATTGTCTATTTAAACCTCTAGTTTCTGTTCCTTCAGCCAATCCTATTTGTATTACTGGTACAGCTCTATAATATATTAGTTAGTTGAGGTTGGTTCCAAATGCTAATGATATCCTCTTAGAACTAATTTATCCTAGTGGGACACTTGGTAAAGCATTTTCTGTTCTATATATATATTATCTACACACTATAATTTATGCATTCACTAAGGCTTACACTTGCAGTTAGGAAATACCCTTAACTGCTACTATTATCTACTTTTGCTCTTGTAAGGTTCACTTTGACAGATTTATATTATTTTGCTAACAATTACTTCACCAATATAACATTTTACTAACAAATACTCAATGACAAGTTCATTTTACTGACAGTTTGTTTTACTGAAGTTCATTTTATATACAAGTTTTTTTTTAAAAAGTACTCTAACTTTAGTCCTAATTCTACCTAATTCTACTCTGACCCTAACAACAATAACCAGAATTACTTTATTAGTAAAATAAGCTTCAGTAAAATAAGCTGTTAGTAAAATGAACTTTTCAGTGAATAATTGTTAGTGAAATGTTATATCAGTGAAGTGATTGTTGATTAATTGATTGCTACCCTGCTTTGACTACAGTACCCATTCTAGTTCTTTTCTGATATATCCAAAACTTCTAATCCAATTAGTCTAAAAGGATCAATCTACCTGGCATTAGATGCTATTATAATTTTTCTTCCCCTGGTATCTACTTCTGAAATATAGATTCTTTTTTTTTGGTATAACTATAGTGACCAGATTGGTTGACCCTTTCTTCAAAGGTCTTTTGTCGTCCAGTTCTCTGGCTCTGGTTTCTAATACTCTAGTTCTGGTGGCACTATGAAGATCTTTGCTATCTTTTTACTTAGAACTTGCCAAATGTGTTTTTGTTTTTTTAGTTTTTTGGATTTGTATATATAACAGGGCACAACTTTATCTACAAGCTCCTATTCAAGATAGTAACCAAGGCTACAGATAATGTACCCAACCAATTGATGAAAAGCAGTTACTAAAACACAAGTCTATTTTTTCAAAGCATCACCAGTATAATTTGACTCTAGACCTGCTGCTTGGGGTAACAACTTACCAACTTTCCTAAATCACTATACTCTTTTTTATATTTATCTTTATATTTTCTATTTATATTATTCTATATTATTTTTTATATATTTATATTTATATTAAATATTATGAATAATACAGAAAAATTGCTAAAATTTATATGGTCATATAATAACCTTCTGCATAAATACTAGAATACTAAAATTACTATTGTGTTAGTATTAGAGTTAGGGTTTGAGGACTTTTTTATTGATTTTAAATATAGTACATTTAAATTCTACAAGAGTAATTAAAATTTGGTTATATCCAAACTCTAACTTATATACTATATTGAAATTCTTTAAGTTGATAATGCTAGAGTTCTATAAATTTATTTATACAGAAAATCATTATATGATTATATGAATTTTAGCATCTTTTATAATTTTAAATTTATACTATACATTTATTTTATATTAATTTATTCTACTATCTAATTTTAATACTAATTTTGTACTATTTAAACTTAATATTAATTTGTACTACTATCAAGCTTTAATACTATTACTAGTTTTGTACTACTATCTAACTTTAATACTAATTTTATACTATCTAAATTTTAATTCTAATTCTATTCTACTATCAAATACTAACTCTAATTCTAACACTATTAACTACTAAATCTAAACTATCTAATTCAGTGTTTGTCTGTTAAAATATTTTTGATTAGCTACCTATAAATTGGTATATGCATAGTCAAATATTTATAGTATTTGATAATCCAAAATCTATAACAGGTAATAATATGATATTTATAATAAATGATAAATATAGAGATGTCTAAAGCTAGATAGTTTTTAAATTGATTGCTAAAAAATTTATAAATAAAATTTATATAATATATATAAATTACTAACCAGCTTTAAATGATCTCCAAATATTAGATATGTAACTATTGTGATATTCTTGATCATTTGCATAATTGTCAAATTTGTACTATTATAATATTTAAATCTAAAATATTATATTTTTCTAATTAATAATTGATATGTAAAATTGAGACATTTCAAATTTAAAATAAATCACTGCAAATTGATTATATTAATTGATTAAACAATTTAGATTCTAATTATTGTTATATTACAAATTTTGTATAAAAATATTGTACTCATACATAACATTTGATCATAGATTTTTGTAGTGTTTATATATGTTTAACTTTTTATTTATAGCATTTATTTTTCTATACTACTTATTTATATCTATTTTTCTATACTATCTAATCAGTATTAAATCTGTTTTGATGAAATTATAGCAGATCAGTATAATAGGTAAACAGATTTGGTATTTACATATCAGTATAGTATAGATGTATTCCATAGACCAAATTTAAAATCTATACTATATGAAACTGCTTATCTATACTATACCAATCTGTGAAATACCTAGTAAATTAACCTGTCTAAAAAATTTTCATCTGGTCACTTGACGGGTGGACAATATGCCTCCTGAGTGAAAAATACTACTTAGGCTACCTGATAGGTGATCTGACAGATCACCTGAATCAATTAAAAAAATCTCAGATAGTTAATATTACTAGTGAATTATACTATCTAGATGAAAAACTTATATTTATTTAAAACCAGATCAATTATTATATAGTATAACCTCCAAACCAATTCAGCCAAAATTGATAACCTGTAATAAATTGATCTATCACGAATATTGTTCTACTAATCAAACAAATTAAAAATTGTTGCAAAGTATATTTGAATGAGAAATATTGGATGATTAGATATAAGATTATGAAAAATTGCTATTTAAAAAAAAAAAAGTAGAAAATTGTTCTTTCTTGTTTGTTTTTGCTTCTAGCTTAATGAAAGTCTAGCTTTTTTATTAGTACCTGCTCACCCACTACTAGATAAGAGCTTTTGGTAGGTTTTTGATCTTATAGAAAGGTTCTATAGCTCAGGCAAACAATCTGAATATTGAAGAGATGTGCTTACTAGCCTAGTCAAACAGGTCAGATATTAGGAAAAGAGAAAGTAAAATGCTGGATAAAGTTACGAGAATCTATTTGTTATAGAACTATGACTCAAACCTATGATATAGATAGTTGGTTAGGAAATATGGTAGCATGAGGTTTTTATAGCGTTTATTGTATGTATAAGAAATGGGTAGGAATGATATAGTAGATAAGAGTGTTGTTTTAGTTGTGTAAAAGTTCTCTATTGATTTAGATAAAGGTATAAATATAGTTGATAGCTCAGATAAATAACCTGAATATCGAATATAAGAATTTTGGTAGCTGACTTAATAGACTTTCTGTTGTTTGTAAGAGTTTTTTGTTTTCCTATTTCTAGTTTCTATTCTACCCTAGATAGAATGAAATGGGTTGTGAACAGATCATGTGATATTCTATTGCGAACTGGGTGGAGAGTATGAAGTATTAGTGATAGATATCATAGGTATAAAAAATAAAAGAAAATAAGGCTTTAAGTAAGTAATATTGGTTTGGTTTGACATAAAGTTTTGGTAATAGATATTTAAAGGTAAAAAATAAGTATTACATAAGAGAGGTTCCTCAGTTGGGTAAGTATGAAGTCATAAGGAATCATGTTTAAGGAGAAGTTGTTATCCTCCCTGTCTTTAGGTTGACTTATAGGTATTTTGATACCTGAATAGACAACTTGGATATCGAAGATAGCTGCTGTACTAGTTTGATGAATACTAGAACAAAAGAATAGATACATCAACTAGACACAATTCAAGGAAAGTCTATGGACCATATGGGCAGTGAAATAAGATCCTATTTGTATATTCTTTATTATTATATTTATTAGGTCGAGTAACAAATACTTTATTTTTTATAGACCAACTAGGACTCAAAGAACTAGAGTTAATACCTCTATCTGGATATATTTTTTATATCCAGATTTATCCAGTTTTAACATAGTATATATCCAGATTTAAATTTAAATCTGGCTTTATTTATATCCAGATATAAAAACACTATGTTATGTTATATCACATGACATAGTATATATCCGGATATATATATATATATATCTGGATAAAGGTATTAATTTAACTCTACAAAGAACTCTAATACAACTCAGATCTGAGTTTGTATAATTTTAGCAGGACCCCGAACATCTAGTATAGAGATTATATATATTTTTTTTAGCAAAAACCTCTAAAATTTAAGAAGCAAAAAACAGTTTTTGCCAATTATCTTGGCACCTAGTGGACCAATTTGAACAAACTTTTTTTAAAATGAAGTTTTCAGTGAGAAAAAAAAAGTTATTCAATTCTGATTACTAGATCAAAAGTTATTTAAAAAAAATATTTTGTTATTTTTAGCAAATTGGGCCAAAATTGGCCAAAATCCAACTTACTGTAACTCATGGATTACCACTGGTCAACTTGGCTACAAGTAGGGAGCTTCCAGAAATCAGCCAATTTTTGTTTACTATGAGTCTACCCCACCTACCCCCAGTTAGCCAATCAGATTTTACGATTATTAAAAAGTTAAATATAACATTTAATAGTAAATAACGTTTAATCTACTGGACCAAATTTGATGTTTTAACTACCAAAATGGTCCTCTCAATGAGAGGATTCTAGCGAGGCTAAAACCCAATCACAGGATCCTGTGATCAGAATAGAATTGTGTTACTATAAAAGTTCTATAATTTATTAAATAATTGTAACCATTTATAGCAACACAAATTTATTTCGATCTTAGGATTCTGTGATTTGATTTTAACAATTTTGTGCTTGTTAGAATCCTCTCACTAAGAGGATCATTTTGGCAGTAAAACCATCGAAATTGGCCTAGTAGATCAGAAGTTATTAACAATTAAAAATTAATTTTTAATTGTTAATAATTTTTGATCTACTGGGCTAATTTCGATGATTTTACTAACAAAATGATCCTCACAATGAGAGGATTCTAGCAAGCACAAAATTGTTAAAATCCAATTACAGGATCCTGTGATCTGAATAGATTTGTGTTACTATAAAAGTTCTATAATTTATTAAACATTTATAGCAATACAAATTTATTTCGATCTTAGGATCCTGTGATTGGATTTTAATGATTTTGGGCTTGTTAGAATCCTCTTATTGAAAGGATCATTTTGGTAGTAAAATCATCGAAATCAAAGGCCCAGTAGATCAGAAGTTATTAACAATTAAAAATTAATATTAATTGTTAATAACTTCTGATCTACTGGGCCTATTTTGATGATTTTACTACCAAAATGATCCTCTCAATAAGAGGATTCTAATAAGCCCAAAATCATTAAAATTCGATCACAGAATTCTAAGATCAAAATAAATTTGTGTTGCTATAAATGGTTTATAATTATTTAATAAATTATAGAACTTTTATAGTAACACAAATCTATTCCAATCACAGGATCCTGTGATTGGATTTGGGCTCACTAGAATCCTCTCATTGAGAGGATCATTTTGGTAGTTGAATCATCAAATTTGGTCTAGTAGTTCAAAAGTTATTAATTATTTAATATTATTAATAAATCTATAATTTTGGTCAAAAATAATTTTGCAACTTTGGCTGGAATTATAAAATTTTGGCTGGAATTACATTTGATACTTCAGCTGACCCACCCAGCCACCCAGAAATTAGCTGATTTCTAGAAGCCCCCTTATTGCTACATGTATATTACTACGTATATTTAGTTTCTTTTATTTGCGTTCATATTTTTCAAATTAATGAATTAATGAGTTATTTACTTCATAAATATTAATTTATTTTATACACATTAATTTAATCTGTAATTATAACAGATAATATTTAAAAATTTAATTTGCTAGTACAGAAGTAGCAATTACGAAGTATAAATATTTATATAAATTATTTAAATTACTGTAAATATAAAATGGACATTAATCTAAGTACTTAAATACTGTAAGATATTCAAATTTAGTGTGTTAGTATAAAGAATATTCTTTAATACTGTAATATAAGTTTTTTTACGGTAATACTATATGGGGGTGAGTCAGTAGAAAAGGGACAAATTTTTTCTAAGTAAAAGTTTTCTTGACTTTAAGCTTAAATATCTTAACAAATATTTTAATAAATTTAATAAATTTTTTTTTTATTTTAATTCTATATAATTTCAAGAATAAAATAAAAAAATTTTTAGCAAATTTGATTAAATAGTTGTCAAGATATTTTAGTTTAAAAATTAAAAAAAAATTACTAAAAATAATTTGTCCCTTTTCTACTGACTCACCCCCATATAATTATTTGCTTTTTCGGCCAAAATTTCATAATTCCGGCCAAAGTTGCATAAATTATTTTTGACCAAATTTATAGATTTATTAATATTAGATAATTAATAACTTTTGAACTCCTGGACCAAATTTGATGATTCAACTACCAAAATAATCCTCTCAATGAGAGGATTCTAGAAAGCCCAAAGTCAGTAAAATCCAATTCTGTGATTGGAATAGATTTGTGTTACTATAAAAGTTCTATAATTTATTAAATAATTATAACCTATTTATAGCAACACAAATTTATTTAGATATTAAGATCCAGTGATTGAATTTTAACGATTTAGGGCTTGCTAGAATCCTCTCATTGGGAGGATCATTTTGTGAGTAAAATCATCGAAATTGGACCAGTAGATCAGAAGTTATTAACAATTAAAAATTGATTTTTAATTGTTAATAACTTCTGATCTACTGAGCCAATTTCGATGATTTTACTACCAAAATGATCCTCTCATTGAGGGGATTCTAGCAAGTTATATTTGTTAAAATCCAATCACAGAATCCTGTGATCAGAATGGATTTGTGTTACTATAAAAGTTCTATAATTTATTAAATAATTATAACCCATTTATAGCAACACAAATTTATTTCGATCTTAGGATTCTGTGATTGGATTTTAACGATTTTAGGCTTGTTAGAAATGTCTCATTGAGAGGATTATTTAGGTAGTAAAATCATCAAAATTGGCCCAGTAGATCAGAAATTATTAACAATTAAAAATTAATTTTAATGTTAATAACTTCTTATCTACTGGGCCAATTTCGATGATTTTACTATAAAAATGATCCTCTCAATGAGAGGATTCTAACAAGCCCTAAATAGTTAAAATCCAACCACATGTCCTAAGATCAAAATAAATTTGTGTTACTATAAATGGTTTATAATTATTTAATAAATTATAGAACTTTTATAGTAAACAAATCTATTTTGATCACAGAATCCTGTAATTGGATTTTAACAGTTTTGGGCTCACTAGAATCCTCTCTTTGAGAGAATCATTTTGGTAGTTAAATCATCGAAATTGGCCTAGTAGATCAAAAGTTATTTACTATTAAATGTTATATTTAATTCTTAATAATCATAAAATCTGATTTGCTAATTGGGGTATCAGATGTGGGTGGGGGTAGGCTCATAGTAAACAAAAATCAGCTAATTTCTGAAAGTTTCCTAAACACATAGTAATTTACTTAAAGTAATTTACTTACATATAGTAATATACACGAAAAATTAATTTAATTAGATAAATATAATATTTTTTTATATTTTAACTAAAATTTTACATATTTATAACTGCCGATATAAATTTTAAAAAATTTAATTTAAACATTAGATAGAAAACAGTTACAGTACTTTGCATGCAGGCGATCTATGGTAATATATATCAGATATATATACCTACCTTATTAAATCTTATTTATAATTTTTAATATAATGTGTGCTTGTATGGAGGTATTTTTATAAAGTTAGGGAGCTGCTGTAAATCAGGTGATTTCCATCTCTTAAGGGGCTACCCCCACCCACCCACACCTGACACTTTTATTAGCCAATCAAATTGCACAAAAAATTTATATATTAATTGATAATCCGCCTGTCAACTAGCGAAATGAGGTGTCTTCCATCTAAAATTTTTTTCTTACTAAGTTAACAATACATGTCCACTAAAATTGAAGTTGTAGAGCTCGTCGAGGCGCATCTAACGATGGTTAGATCATCCAAATCGACCCAGTGGATGGCGAGATATCGTCGAAAAACAATTGGCCGACTATATAAAAATCCGTGATGGAAATCTCATATGAATCACTATAGGCGAAATGTGTGCGTGCTCCATCTAAAACTTTTTTTCTTACTAATTAACAATAATGTCTACTAATTGAAAGTTGTAGAGCTCATCGAGGCGCATCTAACAGTGGTTAGATCATCCAAATCGGCACAGTGGATGGCGAGATATCGTTGAAAACAATTATAAAATCTCATGAAAACAAATATTGTTTACATAGAGATTTTATATAGTCAGCCAATCGTTTTTTGACGATATTTCACTATCCACTGAGTCGATTTGGTTGATCTAACCACCATTAGATGCGCCACGACAAGCTCTACAACTTTCAATTAGTAGACATGTATCTAACTTAGTAAGAAAAAAAAGTTTTAGATGGAGCACGCGCACATTTCGCCTATAGTGATTCATATAAGATTTCCGTCACAGATTTTTATATAGTCAGCCAATCATTTTTTGACGGCATATCGCCATCCACTGGTTCGATTTGGATGATCTAACCACCTTTAGATGCGCCTCGATGAGCTCTACAACTTTCAATTAGTAGACATGTATCGTTAACTTAGTAAAAAAAAAGTTTAAGATGGAGCATGCGCACATTTCGCCAATAGTGATTTTCATGAGATTTATTAAAATATTATATAATATTTATAATAATACAAATCAATATCAATCTTATGATCTAGTAATTTGATTTTAATGATTTTAGTCTTGCTAGAATCCTCTCTTTGAAAGAATCATTTTGATAGTTAAATCATCCAAATTGGTCCAGTAGATCAAAAGCTATTTAATATTAAATTTACATATAATTTTATAATTTTAATTAAAAAATTATTTATAATTTTGGCCGGATTTTGGCAATTCCGGCCAGAATTACACCTGATACTTTGGCTACCCCACCCACCCACCCAAAAATCAGGTGATAAAAGTCAGCTCCCTTACACTTCTTTATAATTACCTGGTTAGGCATATCCAACTGCGTGATTATAAGAAAGGACGACTGTATTATTAACATTATTATTAAGCAGCATTTATTACACACTTATATTTTGGATACAACTATAATTCTATTGGTTGGTAGATTGACATCAAACTACAAACTATAGGAATCGCTAAAAATTTACAAAACACAGAGAAATCTAAAAATAAATCATCTAAATTTTTAGTGTGACGTAATTTTTTTTGTGTTAGTATTTGCTAATATATTTAATATTTTTTATTAATATCATGTTTTTATCCTTGTGGAGTAGTTAAAGAGATAAGTTCATTGTGCAGCATTATGGCATTATATCATTACGGAATTACGTTAGCATTATGGCATGTCAATCAAAATGTGCATTTTTAATATTTATATCGTAATTATTGAATCAGCATCAGTGTTAATTTTTCAATTAAAATTTACTGTGCGGATACCGCACAATTCATAAACTTTTCTGTGCGGCAAATGCTGAGAAAATGCTTGCAACTGTACGGACAACTTATAAAATGACAATTATTTCTGTGCGTCATCCGCACATCTACTAAAAAAATGTGCGCAAATTTTTGTTTTTGTGTGCTGCGCACAGTGCTCACAGTGAAAAATAATCACTGATCGGCATAAACAGATCAAAGATTTCTCACACTCTGGTCATGTTTTCTGAAGTTGACCAATCAAAAACGTTTAAATGGACAAACACTGAATTGGAAGGTTTAGATTTTTGAAAAGCATTGCATTAGAAATATTTTTTTTTAAATAATATATACATAAGTTGCAATTGGTTTCTGCCTGTGTAATGCAGGCCGGCCAACCAATGAAATAAGCAATTGCTATGAAAATTGCAGGATTCAAACTATTGCCTTCAGATATGCTAGAAATATATTTAATAATTTAGATTTTTTATTTCTTTAACTGAACAGAATAGTAGTATTGTTATGAATCGTATTTCTGCATGAGAGCAGTTCAAATGTGCATGTAGTTACACTGTTATATAATTGTCATTGCTGGAGCAAAGCGAAGGACTCATATTTCTATGTGCTTTGATAATTGAAATTCTGATTTTGATCCATTCATAATAGAAATATCAAAATTGTAGTTTTCGGCATGTTCCGTCTGTAACACCCTGAAAAATGTAATCTGTGACATGCTACGTGACCAGATTTTTTAGGGCTTATTGAATTAGGGTAGCTGCGTGATGCAGTCTCGCTAAAACCAGGAACATACTAAATGTACGTATTATCCCTTAGATTGTAGTAGAACACAGGCAAATTTGCCTGCATTTTTGCACTTTTTAGCTCTGATTTACTTTTTTAAAATACTAAAATAATTAAATAAAACTTTGTACAATTATATTTGAAAATAAGGATTACTTTTTTGCAAAATGAGTTTTTATATTATAAGAAAATAAATTATAGTTACATATAAGCTGAAAATAGATAATTTTAAGAAAAAATTTTTTTAAAAAATTTTATTACAATTTTTCTGTGATCTTATTTAGTTTTAGTTTTAGAACTATAGTTCTTAAGACAATATTGTAGTTTATATAAAGGATGACAACTTTCATTATTGCAACTTTAATGATTTACTTGTAAAAATTAAGACTTGTATTAGAAGTAAAGATTTTTTTTATAGACGAGAACATATAAAATTTAAAAAAATCTAAAGAAAAATTTTAATAGTAAAAATGCCAATACAAGAACTTTAAACATTTATTATATTAAAGTTTTCTAATGATTTTAAAAAAATTTTATAACAAAGTTACTAAAACAAAACTTAAAGAATATTTTTTACTTAGAAAAGATATGGCTAAAATCAATATTTAAAATTTTATTAAAAATTTTAAAATATGCAGGCAAATTTGTCTGTGTTACAATCTAAGGGATAGTTAAGATGTTACAATAGTATAACGTCACAATATTTCACATATCAATATTGATTATTAATTCACTTACGAATTTATTACGATACTCTAAAGGTGATAATTATATATTTGATAATTATATGATCAATATTAACTATCTTGACTAATACAACGATTCCCACTCTATATCTGATTTAGATACAATACATTATTAATCAAAAATGTAGTAATAATCTATGACAAACCATTACGATAAATGTAATTATAGGATATTCGCACACAACAATTAAGTATTAACAAACCCAATCATGTAGACGATCAAAAATGTTATAGATTTCTAGTATCGTGTAGTAACTGCTATTATAAATTTTTTGAATCATCTAAAATATCGTAATGCGTAAGTATTCAATTAAAATATTTAAACAGACGAACTATAAATTTAGATTCAAATTTTATAATCAATAATATCAAGTTTGCATAATATTGCATAATTGACTTATGATGTTTAGTATATGTAAAAATGTTTACTCCTTCCAAAAATAAATAAATGAAAACTGTTACTTTTACTAAAAAAGGATTCTGCAAAAATTAGCATAGGCCACACCCAAAAATATTAATTAAACCATCACTCACGTATTTCATATGCTTGTACTGGTATATTGTAATCGTGAATAAATAAAAATCATTATTCCAACCAAAAAGGATTTTTCGTAGTGCATCAAAAAGATTGAACGAAACCATCCCTCTCACATTTCATATGATCATACTGGTATTGTGAATCATTTTTTAATAAAAGTTGGCTAAAATTTAAATTCAATTTTACTTTAAATGGCAAGCTATTGATCATAATAATGAAGTATTACAAATGACATCAATTATCACTTCAATAAAGTAAATGATTGGCTTACATGTGCTACGCAGCGGCACATGTAAGCTAATCATTTAATAAGAAGAACGAATTTTTGCATCTTATGACCAATTTATGAAAAGTTTTATTGTTTGATTGCCCTATGAGCAATTACAGCACGGAATAATACTTAAATACATGAAAAAATTTGAATATGTGGCCACACAAAACTGCGGGTAAATATACACAGGACAATGCACGGGAAAGCAAGTTCATGGCATATAAAAGGGCGCAGATTCCATGCAACACTGCACGTATTAACATGCATTTTCAAGTGTTTTCATGTGCATTGTCCTGTATATTTTTGTATGCAGTAATGTGCAATAACGTATATGCAACTTTCTATATAATTTATTTATAACAAATATCATAACGCGTTTTTTTATATAACAAATTATATAATTAAAAAAAAT
This sequence comes from Gigaspora rosea, assembly GCA_003550325.1. Classification (NCBI taxonomy): domain Eukaryota; kingdom Fungi; phylum Glomeromycota; class Glomeromycetes; order Diversisporales; family Gigasporaceae; genus Gigaspora; species Gigaspora rosea. The sequence continues at coordinate 50,017 of QKWP01001869.1, read as the reverse complement.
TCTTATTACATTGTAAATGACTATTTATTTTATTTTATTTATTTATTTAAAAAAATTTTTTTTACATAAATACAACTACTATATATTTCACCACTCGCTATACCACAATTAATTACCATCCACAAAAAGTTAGATCATTAACTTAAGAAAGAAGAACCCTTGAACTTTTCCCTACTTCAATTGAACACTATAGAAAAAAAATTGGTTAGTTGAATTATAGAAGGAAATAGAAAAATGTTTAGATAACCACGCAAATAGCAAAAGATGAAATCCACAAAGCAATGAAAATTATGCTTAAATTGGTTTCAAAGACAAAACCCTAACGAAGTATCTGAAGCAATGAATGATGACTCCAAAACAGAAAATATCGGCTCTAGTGATGACTCTAATAGTGATGACTCCAAAGACAACAAAAAAAAAAGAAAAAAAGCATATTAGATATGCTCAAAACAAGAAAACAAAAGAAGCAAAAACAGAAAAAAAGACAAAGCAAAAAAGTGAAGGTGAAAAGGGAAAGGAAAGAGATAAAAAGAAAGAAAGAAAAGAAAAAAAATAAAAGCAAAAAAAAAAAGAGTGAGTGATAAGAAGAAAGAGGGAAAGGAGAAAGCAAAATAAAATAAAAAAAAAAGAAAAGAGAAATAAAAAAAGAGGAAGTTAAAAAAGAAAAAAGAAATCAAAATAAAGAAAATGAAAATAAAAAGGTGAAAAGGATGAACAGAAAAAAAATATATATATAAAAAAAAGTGAATTAAAAAAAAAACAAAAAACAAAAAAGTAAACAGAGGTTATTGATCGTTAAGAATCTTAACGATAGTGCGCGTCAGTGCACAGAAACTTATAATCATTAAGAATCTTAACAATTGTGTACACGATAATGTACGGAAATTAAAAATCTTAATAATAGTGCACGTCAGTGTACGAAATTTATAATTGTTTTGAGTCTTAACAATTGTGCTCTCAGTGCATGGATCCTAACTTTTCGTGTAATAGCGTATTTTAAATTTTTTTGATAATTATTTTCTGTGCAATTTCTGTGCAGTGATTAAGTTACTCGTGTTTACCCGTATATAATTCCGTATTTATGTGTGTACTTATGTGTACCGATTTCTCATAGGGTTGGGTTAGAGTGGAAGTTAATGCATGATCTACATGCTGCATAAACCGCCGCATAAATATACTAACTAAATTTCACTTTGCTTTAACCTCCTTCTAAAATTAGAAATTTTATGTTACATATAAAACAGGTAATGATCATGAGAAAAAATGTACACCAATCAATTTTAAGATTTTGCCTTCGATTTAGATGCCAGTAAAACCATACACTTACGTTCCTGGTACATTTTCATTATAAAATTATCGTTATGAGTTCCGGACTTTACCGGTTTCCGGTTCCTAGCATACTGTACATGCTTCGGTGAATCTTGAACGCTGGTAATTACCTCATGTTAACCGGATCCGGAAGGTTATAGAAAATGTCTGAATTTTTATTGATTCAGGTTCGATCTGTACTATAATGAATCGGTCTTATTATAGATCGTGATCGGATTTATAGTTGATGGTAAAATTAATAAAAGAAAATTTCAACAATGGTTGCTGATCATTTTCATTGATGAAATTTCCTTTTTGAATTCTACCTTATTCTAAAGATCATGCATGCGATTTTTGCATCATCTTGACGTTGAATTGTAATTGGCATACGTAATTATTATCATATTTTTTACCGGTATGCAGTTTTTTCACACGCTTAGATCACGTTTGACACATGATCTGATTTATCCAATAAAATCACGAATAAACAGCCAGTCACTGCACGGCATTTTGTCGATCAAAAGGTGTGTTATTTTAGTGTTTTTCTTAATAATAATACTGTAATAATTAATAATTATGTTGTGTACCTGCTAGGTACACAAAAAAACTAGGTACATATTTATATTTTAGAAATAAACTGTACCGTACCAATACTAAAAACTGTACCGTACCAAAAAGGGCAATACCTGTTCTGCAGTATCGTATTAGATTTTATTTAACCAAAGTAATGTTGTGAAACGCCAAAATTAAACAACTATGTATTTGTACATCAGCCTTCGTGTGGTGTAACGACCAGGTAAATATAATAGTTAGTATGTACTACGTATCATACGTAATCATTACAATTGCATCTTTAAATTTTACAAATGTCGCAACTAAGTACTAAATTACTCGAGCGTTTCTCCAACGATTTTGCTCAACTTCTTGAAACTGAATATGATTACAATGTTGTCGTTAAAGTTGGCAACCAAACTTTTAAGCTACATTCATTAGTTTTATATCAACGTTCATCATTTTTTCGTAAAGAATTATCAACCGCAATCAAAAAAAATAATATTATTGAAATTACTTTAACTCAAACTACTGTTGAATCTTTTAAAATTTTAATTAAGTAAGCGATTTATTTCATAATCAATTTAAGAAAGCAAAATCGTTCTTGAGTAAATATTAATTAAAAAGTCTTTTTAACTTAGATATATTTACACTGGTACGATCCCATTGGAAGAGGTTGAGCCATCTACTATATTTGATCTTTTAGTTTCGTCCAACAAATTAGGTTTTGAAGGTTTAGTTGAATACATTCAATCTTATCTTATTGATAACAAAGCATCCTGGCTTCGATTAAAATTTACACAAGTTTATTCTACCAGTTTTCAAGAAAATAATTTTAAGCCTTTACAAGCTTTTTGCACTGATATCCTTGTGAAACATCCAAGCCTAATTTTTAATTCTGATGACTTTACTTCTATTCAAGAAAATGCGCTATTAACTCTTTTAAATAGAGATGATTTACAAATGGAAGAATCAGAAATTTGGGATAAGGTTATTCAATGGGGAAAAGCAAAAACTCCAGATTTACCTTTTGATCTCAAACAATGGACTGAAAAGAATTTTTTAGATTTAAAAACTAAACTTGACAAATGCATTCATTTAATTCGATTTTTTCAAATGTCTGGAGAAGATATTTTGGTGAAAGTTGAGCCTTATCAACAAATTCTTGAATCAAATTTATGGAATGATATTGTAACAAAGAATATTGCACCTAATAGATCAATTTCTTCAATTATCTTACCTGCTCGTAAAAAAATTCCTGCTCAACTTCCTGCTCGTAAAAAAATTCCTGATCAACTTCCTGTTTGTAATGTTCACTTTATTAATCCATCATCTATTATTAATAATGAACATTTTGCAGAGATTTCATCTTGGATTGATCGTCATTCATCAATATATGATGTTACAAAAATACCTTACAAATTTAATTTACTTATTAGAGGAAGCAGAGATGGATTTACTAGTGAAATATTTCATAGATTATGTGATTATATGCCCGGTACTGTGGTTATCATAAAGGTTAATGGTACAAATGAAATACTTGGTGGATATAATCCATTAGTCTGGGCGTCTAATTATGAACTTAAATGGTCTACAACAACCGATAGTTTTATTTTTTCATTGAAAACCCAAAATTCAACCCAATTTTTACCGAATTCCATCCTTAGTAGAGTTATTAATGCAAATAGAGCAATTGGATGTTGTAGCTATTATGGTCCAGTTTTTGGTGATAATTTCGGCATGTTGGCTGATATTAAACAATGGTATTATGTTCATAAAAAAGCATATTTTGAAAAACGGCTTAGATCTGATGATCAAAATCTTGTAATTGATGAAATTGAAGTTTTTCAAGTCTTGAAAAACTGATTTAAATTTTAGACTTGTGGTCAAAAGATATTGAGAGCCTTCTCTGAATATATAGTGTTATTAAAGATTTAGAATTCTCCAAAATCTTCCTAGATACAATTTTTTAATAATAGAAATAGAGCACAAGTATAATAGCGTAATTATGGCTATTCTAAATAAAATTAATTGCATTATTGAGATTTGCTGATGTATCATTTTTATTGTGATGATGCTAATAATTAAAATAAAGACCTTAGTTAATGATCGAGCAGCTTTTATGGATTTTAAGTGACTCATTAAGTGGCATTGAAACTTTGCAAATACAAAAAATAGCAAGGAACATAAGCCCAACTGGATCTATTGTTTATTTACTTATTTTACCAATTACGCATATAATTTTACAATTTCAAAAGGTAAAAATATGATGTATTACTGAAAAGAGTTACTGCACTTTAGTTCTCTAATATCTATTTACTAGAAAATTTTTTTTAAAATAAAAAAATTAGAATAAGTGTGATAAGTTAATGTCGATTAAAAAGTTTTATAAAAAAAAAAAGTATAATACTATATATCCTAATAATTACAAAGTTTTGATAATCTAGTGCCAAAAATAAAATATTTGAGGTAGAAGTTTTTTTTACCGAATTGATAAGATCGCTGGTATTTGCGCTATTTAACTACGTGTCTCATTTTATATTTATCTTGAGTTTAATCGATTAAAATTATTCCAACAAATCTTTTTCATTGCATTTTCGAAACATTTCATCCCATTAATTAAGACACTCGAAAACTTTTTGAGGCTAAGATAAAGTGCATTTAAATATTGTATATTTATAAAGTGCGCTTTGTATAATATACTTTGGCCGTTTAATAGATTTTAATCTGTTAATTTTAGCCAGATCTATTAAATTTGAGCGAAGTATGTATTATTAAGAAATTATTGTTGTGATCAAATTAGTGATACAAATTGCAATCGATTAATTCGATTATTTGATTTTTTTTTTGTTCGATTTTTATTCGAATTTAATATACGATTAGTTGTCAACTTTGTCAACTAATCGATTTTGATCGATTTTTGATTTTCGATTTACTAGATCAAATAAATATTAGAATATATATTCAGTGAGTTCATTATTGCAAGATATATCAATAAACCGTAAATTATTGTTAACAAAACGTGCAATAAATATTATGGGATCTAAGAGTTTAATTTGGCTTCTGAATAGCAATTTAAAAGCATGTCTCTATTTATATCTAGTATCATTTCATCATTTATCTATTTAAGCATATAATAAATGTTTCCTTTTGAAAGTTTCTCAAAAACTAATAATTATTTTATCAAAAATAAGGCTCAGTTAGTTGCTAATTTTTACAGTTCATATTACACGAAACCTGAAACTGTTAATTTTCTTTTATTAGTTTCAGCCATCAAATTCTTTGGATATCAGGGCGTTTAAAGTCTTCAAGTAACGTCTGATAAATGTATTGAAAAAAGAAAAAGTTAGAAATGATGCGTATCGGTAGGAAAATACAAACAAAAAATTAACCTCACAGTGACTAATTTGTTTACATTATGAAAAATGAAGCATTAAAATTTTATGTTTATCATTTATTGTTTTTATAAGTTTCACTATTTGTCAATTGGTTGATAAAAATTGCTTGACGAAAGCCATTAACTGTACAAGAGCAATCTCATACATTAGAATGAATTGCATAGATAAATGAAAATTATTATATCGCATAGTGCTGTGTATACTACTTCATTTTCTAAACTGACTTTAAATTTTAAATTATCGAATACGCTTATAATAAATGATCTTTAGGTAAAAGATCAATGCTGCTACTACCATAATTTAATCTCAATAAGCTAACTAGAATTATAACCAAATATCCATGAATTTAATTATATTTTATCAACTCATAAAATAATAAATGATACTTACTGTATGATACCCGCTAAATTTACACGAATATAATTTAACTGAAAATAAGATATATGAAAGATTGCATTTAAATACTCCGATTAATAATCCTATGTCCGTGATTTAATGAAAATGAAACAAAACTAAAGGGTATTTAATTTGACAACTATCCATTAAACCGGTTTACAATACATTTAGTATATATTTGATATAAATTTATAGATTCAAAGGATATCATTATTACAGTATTTGCTTGGTTCTAATTTAAGTTTGAATTGTTTAAAGGCCATAGAACAAGTGAAATGGCTTCGCATATTTCATTAGGTTTCGCCTGTCGTTTCGTCACTTTCAATCATTTTATCTTTTAAAATTTTTTAACGAAAGGTTTCGATTTTTGTCGACGAGCATAACCAACCTTTTATATTTATTATTGATATTTCGTTCTTTCGTCGGGAAACTTCACCCTTCACAGAGGTTTTATCAGGAGATTTATCAGTTTTATCTATTGATATATTATAAAGTTAGCACATATTCAGCAAACAAATTCATTTCCACATAAGAATGCTACATCTAATTATGGAATTGAAAATCTATTAAATCTTAAAATTTTTTTTAAATATATACAATAAAAATTTTTGAGCAGTATGTATGTATATAGTACGAATATCGGATCACGACTAAAAACGAACCAGTAAGAAAGTTGATACTCGTCCTACTTTTAAACTTGCATGGAAACGATCTATTGTATATCGACAAAAAAATAATTTTAAATACTACAGTATTCTAATTGATCATTCTTGAGGCTGTTAAAACGGATTAACCAATGTTTCATTTTTGGCGGGTTGAGAGTTAATTGTTTGGAGCGCTTATGGTGTTGGTTTATATAGATATCCAAAATACAACTTATGCGTATTAGGTCATTATAATCTACCCTACTTTAAGGAACCCCTTTTTAATGCATAATATAGTAAACAATTTCAATCTTTTCCAGAATTTTTTTCCCAACATCTAATCTTAAAATTTTTTTCCTATTTTTTCAATATCGTAGCATTACCGAATGAATGCTACTATATAATATTTAATTACTTCGCGTAGGATTATAAACGCTTTTATTTTCGTATACTCGTCGACTGTCAATGGTGTAAAATTATTATACAATATTGTGGAAAAATCCAAATTACTCTTTACAAAAAATAAAATTTATAAGAACACTACTTTTAATATTAACGTTGAAAAGCAAACTTTATCAATTCCTTTTAAAATTAACTTTCCAAGTTACCCAAAACTAGTGTTTGGACCCGTTCAACCCGGGTGACCCGTCGGGCTGATCCTTGGGTAAACTGTCGTGCATTCCCAGCCAATCGCTGATGTTTGTTTACATCAGGTAAAATAGGTTAACACATCCTATTTTACCCAATGTAAACAAAACATCAGCGATTGGCTGGGAATACCCGTCAGCCTACCCGGATAGGGATGGGTTCGGTCAGCTAGGTCAGCTATCGGTCAGCTATCATCAACTATCAACTACTAGCCGGCTATAGCCGGCTATAGCCGATAAATTACTTGATCAATTTCTTAATCAATTTTTCAATCAAATATATAAACAAGAGCCAAATAATTATATTTTTATATGATATACAGTTATACATATTAGAATACCCTAGCCATGGCGAAAAAAAGTTCGGCCACATGCTGTAAACAGCCAATCAAAACATCAAAATATTGAAGATCTGATCTACATTTCAAAACAATCTAATTCTGTACAGTAGATCATTTGGCTTATTGGAAATGAGTTTAAAACCACAATAGGGCCTCAAAATGTCACTATCACGTGATTTTTGGCCAATAAAAAACTTCCCCAGCTTTGCCATCAAAAAAAGTATGGGCACGTGACCATATTTATGGCACGCAAAAATCCTTAAATTCTTTTAAGTTAGGGCTATATATGATTAGGGGTCGCTTTCTAGAGGTCGCTCGGCCGTTTGTGATTGGTCAAAAACCTCGTTACATATAAAAAAACAAAACAGATTTTTATTGGCTACTTGTCGTGTTTATATTAAAATATATGAGCAATTTGATTGGTTAATAGACGTGTATAACTTGCTTACATTTTAGAGTTAGGTCTATTATAATAAAATATAAGACATAATTTGATTGGTTAAAAACCCATTACATATAAAAAAATAAGACAAATTTTATTGGCTATTTGTCGCATTTATAATAAAATATAAGACGGATTTGATTGGTTGGACTTTTATAACTTAGTAAGTGGTAGATTATATATAATTAGGTGTCACTTTCTAGGTGTTGCCATTCGTTTGTGATTGGTCAAAAACCCCGTTACATATAAAAAAACAAGACAGATTTTTATTGGCTACTTGTCGTATTTATATTAAAATATAAAAGCAATTTGATTGGTTAATAGATATGTATAACTTGCTTATATTTTAGTGTTAGGTCTATTATAATAAAATATAAGACATAATTTGATTGGTTAAAAACCCATTAATATTAAAAAAATAATACTATTTTTATTGGCTACTTGTCGTATTTATATTAAAATATAAAAGCAATTTGATTGGTTAATAGATATGTATAACTTGCTTATATTTTAGGGTTAGGTCTATTATAATAAAATATAAGACACAATTTGATTGGTCAAAAAACCCATTATATATAAAAAAATAAGATGGATTTTTATTGGCTATTTGTCGCATTTATAATAAAATATAAGACGGATTTGATTGGTTGGACTTTTATAACTTAGTAAGTGGTAGGTTATATATAATGTTCTAGGAGTCTAGGGGTCTAGAGTTAGGGTTACCAATCAAATTGCAATATTTGTATAATTCAATTCTAACCAAATTTATTATTTATACCCTTTGTTTTTTTTAAAGTTTCTAGGAATAATATTTTAATAACTACTATCCCAAATCCAACAAATATTTTTCTTTTAAATTCTATAGATTTGTTGAATATAAAAAAGAAGTTTATTGCATTTGACCCAAATATTTTGTTCAAAGTTTAAAAAAAATCTAAATATTTATCAAAACAAACTATGCAAGATTTTTTTTAAATTTGAACAATGATATACTGGGCCAAATTTAATGTATAAATCTAAAGAATTAAAATAAAACAATTTATTAAATTTGATTATTAGTTACTGGGTTATCTTTACTCAAATTTTAAAAAAATTTAAAACATATATTAAAACAAAAGATGCATCAACATTTTTTCTAAATTTTGAATATACCAAACTTGATGCTAATTTTTTTATTAAATTCTATGGATTCATAGAATTAAAATAAAAAAATTTTTATCAAATTTGGTTAAGAACTCAATGAGATATCTTTGATAAAAGTTCCTATAAACAGTTTTGGCACAGCTTTTTTGTAATCACATTTTTGAAAATGCAAAAAAAAATTTCAACAAAGATATCTCTACGAGTTCTTGACCAAATTTGATGAAAAATTTTTTATTTAAATTTTATGGATTTATAAAATTAAAATAAAAAAAAATTTCATCAAATTTGGTTAAGAACTCAATAAGATATCTTTGATAAAAATTCCTGTAAACAACTTTGGCACAGCTTTTTTGTAATTACGTTTTTGAAAATGCAAAAAAACTTTTCAACAAAGATATCTCTATGAGTTCTTGACCAAATTTGATGAAAATTTTTTTACTTAAATTTTATGGATTCATAGAATTAAAATAAAAAAATTTTCATTAAATTTGGTCAAAAACTCAGAGATATCTTTGATAAAAGTTTCTGTAAACATTTTTGGCACAGCTTCTTTGTAATCACGTTTTTGAAAATGCAAAAAAAAATTTCAACAAAGATATCTCTATGAGTTCTTGACCAAATTCGATGAAATTTTTTTATTTAAATTTTATGGATTTGGAGAATTAAAATAAAAAAATTTTCATTGAATTTGATTAAAAACTCATAGAGATATCTTTGATAAAGATTCCTGTAAACAATTTTGGCGCAGCTTTTTTGTAATCACGTTTTTGGCAATACAAAAAATATTTTCAACAAAGATATCTCCATGAGTACTTGACCAAATTCAATAAAATTTTTTTTATTTAAATTCTATGGATTTGGAGAATTAAAATAAAAAAATTTTCATTGAATTTGATCAAAAACTCATAGAGATATCTTTGATAAAAGTTCCTGTAAACAATTTTGGCGCAGCTTTTTTGTAATCACGTTTTTGGCAATACAAAAAAAATTTTCAACAAAGATATCTCCATGAGTTCTTGACCAAATTCAATAAAAATTTTTTATTTAAATTCTATGGATTTGGAGAATTAAAATAAAAAATTTTTATTGAATTTGATCAAAAACTCATAGAGATATCTTTAATGGAAGTTCCTGTAAACATAGTAATTCTCGTGTAATCACTTGTATACGATAGTTAATTTTTTTAAAAAAAATTAACTATCATATACAAGCGATTACACAAGAGTTAATAGACCAAATCGGCTGAAATTTTTATATATAATAAACAAATATTGAAACTATATATGATAAAAATTTGATTCGATTTGGATCACTAGTTATAGAGATATCAATCGTCAAATTTTGAGTAAAAATAACAATTATCGACTATTATAAAATTTTTGCTATTTTTACTCAAAATTTGACGATGGATATATCGATAACCAGTAATTCAAATCGACTCAAATTTTTATCATATATAGTGTCAATATTTGTTTATTATATATAAACATTTCAGCTTATTTGTCCAGTAATTCTCATGTAATCGCTTGTATACGATAGTTAATTTTTTTTAAAAAAATTAACTATCGTATACAAGCCATTATGCGAGAATTACTGGGCTAAATCGGCTGAAATTTTTATATATAATAAACAAATATTGACACTTTTTATGACAAAACTTTGAGTCGATTTAGATTACTAGTTATAGAGATAACAATCGTCAAATTTTGAGCTAAAATAACGAATTTTTTATTTATCGACTATTATAAAATCTTTGCTATTTTTACTCAAAATTTGACGATGGATATATCGATAACTAGTAATTCAAATCGGCTCAAATTTTTATCATAGATAGTGTCAATAATTGTTTATTATATATAAAAATTTCAGCCGATTTGGTCCAGTAATTTTAGTGTAATCGCTTGTATACTATAGTTAATTTTTTTAAAAAATTAACTATCGTATACAAGCGATTACGCAAGAACTACTAGGCTAAATCAGCTGAAATTTTTATATATAATAACAAATATTGACACTATCTATGATAAAAATTTGAGACGATTTGGATTACTAGTTATAGAGATATCAATCGTCAAATTTTGAGTAAAAATAACGAATTTTTATTTATATACAAAGCTAATATAATTAAAGCAATACAAATTTATAACGATCTTGGGAACCAGTAATTGGATTTTGACGATTTTAGGCTCGTTGGAATCGTCTTATTGAGACGAACATTTTGGTAGTAAAATCATCCAAAACGGATCATTGGTTCAAATTTTATTTAATATTTAAGTTTAAAAATTTTTTAAAATTTTAAAAAATTTTAGCCAATTAAATTGCAGTATTTATGATCAGGTAGGGGGAGGGGGTAGCCACTTAGTAGCAAAATATCAGCTAATAAATGGCCCTCTCCTTAGAAGATTTTAGATAATTATATATATGCAGAATTACCTTTTCGACATTTTTCTTAACTTTTTCAAAGTAGGTTTAGGCTGTCATTTTTGTATTATTCATTCTTTATTCTCGTTAACTTTGCTAGCGATTATTAAAATCTATAATTTGATTAGAGGTTGGTCATGTAATTTTCTCTACTTTAAACAACTTCTATTTATAGTAATTTTTGCTTATTTTTGATATTTTTCTGCAGATCTTACTATTTTTAGTAATTTTATAACCATTCTGATCTATCTATATATATTTCAGGGTCCTGGTAGATTACAGACATAAGAGGACCAAAAGGCATGATTATTTTTCTTTATTTTTATATACAGTTGATTCTCTATATGCAGATATATGACTAATATATATATATTACACAAAAACCCTTTTGTTTTCTCACTATAAGTGTATTTATATGCATTTTTCCTGATCTAATAATATAATTTTAAAAACTTTTGAAATTTTGTTTAGAAAATTTTGAAATTATTCAATTTTTTTGTTCAAAAAAATTAACTTCATTCTGAAAATTTAAAGGATATTTATTAGATTTATATAATTTTATATATTTTTTATAGAATTTTAAAATATAGTATATTTGTACTGCAGTATATCACTTTATACTTCTCAACATTTTACTAGGGTACCTGTTGCATTTTTAACAAAAAATGATCCTCTTGCAATTTGTACTAATTTTAACACTAACTCTAATCCTAATTTGACCCTAACTCTAACTCTAATCATTATTTATACTAGCACTTAACCAGGACTTCAGATAATTCTAATATAGGTAGTATGCTTAAACTGGACATTTTTTTTGGGCCGAACTCATTTAAATTTTGGTCAAAATTAATTTAATTTTAATTTTGACCAGAATTTAGACGAGTTCAGCCCAAAAAAATGTCCAGTTTAAGCACACTACCTATCTTAGAATTATCTGGGGTCCTACTTAACCCTTATAATACTTCGGGTAAAATTTGTTAAATAATAGCAATTTGGCTCAACTGAGCAAATAATTGGCAGATACATGCTACTTTATGGCATATTTTTGCTAATCATTTGCTTGGTTGCACCAGTTCTGTGAGTTTTTTATTATTTAGACTGATCTGGAAAAAAACAACCGTTACAGTATTTTAATTTATTAGATAAATGTGTATTACGCGTTCTATGAATTTCATTATTCAGATGGTCCAGAAAAAAGCAACTAGTTGCACATATTTGTATTTTAATATATAGATTTGTTACTATAGTTTGCACTACACACTACTGTGCAGAGTGCACCAAATTATAAAATCCTTTTTATATAATAATTTTTAATCAAAAATGTTCTATTTTCTACATCCTGTACATATTGTAATAAAAATAGTACAAATAACCCTTTGTTCAGAAACTTAATTCTTAGTCTGAATATATATATGTTTTTACAAGGCTGTTTCAAATTTCTAAGTCAGATGCATCAGATTTTGATTAGTGTTTAGCTCTAGTTGTTAGCAGATTCTATAGCAAAATTATCAGTTGGGCATTTTTTACTTAATAAATAAATAGAATTTTTTAGTAAAATTTTTTTTAATTTTGGAATAAAATTGATCAATTCTGATCTAGCTGAACATGATTCTGATATATTCTGATATATCTCAACCTGGAATTTTGGAGCATTTCTGTATGAGTTTATAAAATATGCAGTTTACAAGACAATTTCAAAAATGCTTGTAAAATAGAAATTTATTGTTGAATATGCAATTCTTAAAAAACTCTTTATATTAATTGTCACGGATAATTGTGAAATCGGATGATGGTGAAATTTGGGGGTCTCAATTTGAAAATATAAACCCTACCAAAATCCACCTATACTCTTTTATTAATAACCCTAACCCTAAATCCTAATTCAACTATAAAAAAAAATTTAACAAAAAAGGCCCTAAAAATTTTTAAAAATCATACATAAAATAGATTCAAATTTCACCATCATCCAATTTCATGATCATCCGTGACATTAATTATTAGTTAGTTATATTTTTTGCAAAACTTCTGTTTCTGTTTATGTGCAATGATATTTTATAGCTATTTAGTTTCAGAAAGTTATTATTATAATTTAGTAATATCATTCTGTTATTAAAATACCAATTAATTTTTTAGAGATCTAATTTTTAATTTCTTGTCTTGGTTCTTATTTTTATAATTATATATAGGCAAAATTTCCTTTGATTGCTAGAGTGTAAAGAATGAATTTTTGCTTGCTAGTAGTTATATTCTAGTGATATGCCTAATAATGTGCTGCACATAGTACTATATGTACTATATGATATGTACTATATGTACTATATGTACTATATACTAAAATTTTTGTCAAATACCAGAAAAGAACTATATATACAGTTTATAGTCAAACATTTGTTTGATTAGCTAATGCAAATCAATTAGTTGAATAACTTATATATATACTTTAGAGTACATTTTGAGATTGTAATAAAAAATTATCATGAAAGCTATTTTTTGCTTTGAGCTAACATCAATATTCACTAAAAAAAAATAATTTTAAAATAATCTAAAAACTGGCTAACTTTGCTTAGAAGTGAATATTTTACTATTTATTACTATTGTAACTGTATATAAGCATTAAATGCCTAAAATGGTCAACTAAAAAAGACTATAAAGGACAAACAAGCAGTAAGTTTTATATTATGAAGAACTTGCTATTTAATTTACTATGTTAAGAATAGATCTTAATATTTTATAACTTGTATATTAGAATTAGTTTGTTATTTTGTTAAGTCAGCAGTATATAGGTTGTTTGTGTGGATTTAAATATTTAGTTGTCCAGTACATTTATTGTTAAATTAGTATTCTTGGGTTACAACATTTAGATCAATATAGTTTTTAAATTTATTTGGTTCTTGTAGTATATTTATATTTGTCAACTGTAAATTATAGCTTTGATTTATATCTTGTAGATTCTTTAACTGTTAATTAATTTAGGGTTATTAATAATAAATATTATATTATCTACTTTATGCGCATCTATCTTTATACATATCTATTTATTCTCTAAATACTTGAAATAAAATTTTTAATATTTTGCATGCATCTATTAGTTAATAAGCTTCTTTATATAAAGTTTTTTTTGCTTTCCAATAGTATTAAATAATAAATTGGTTTAAAAATTGTGCAATTTGATTGGTTACTTACTTCCTATGAATGTACAGTACATACCATGTGCTAAATTTTTTTAGATATTATATAAATGGTACATTGCACTTATATTACTAGATGTGCTATTTATATAATATTCAAATTTTTTGGCATACAGTACATACAGTATATATAGTACTTATATAATAAAGTTGCTTTAGTAGTTATATTTTTAAATTTTTTTTAATATTAGTCTATATTACAATTAATATAATATTTGAATCTATTTTAATACAGTAATATGTATCAAATTAGTAATATGGGAGTGAGTCAGTAGAAAAGGGACAAATCATTTTTAGTAAAATTTTTTTAATTTTTAAACTAAATGTCTTGACAACTATTTAATCAAATTTGCTAAAAATTTTTTTATTTAATTTTGAAATAATATAGAATTAAAATAAAAAAAATTTATTAAATTTATTAAAATAGTTGTTAAGATATTTAAGCTTAAAGTCAAGAAAACTTTTACTTAGAAAAAATTTGTCCCTTTTCTACTAACTCACCCCCATATATTAATAAATATAGTTTATTGTATTAATATTTAGGCCATTCAAAGTTAATTTTTGGTTAATATCACTTTTCATAACTCTCAACAGGAGGGAAGAAGAGGGGCAAATGAAATGAATACATAAAAAGAACAACTTATTTTTAAAGTAGTAAATCTATTATAATGAATTAACTTCAAGTTATACAGTTGACCCTTTCTATAATCACCAAGCTGTCGCACCCTATTTTGGTGGTTGTATAGAGGTGTGACTATAAATAAAATACCTCATTATGGTCATATGACCAAAGGCCAATAAGTAATATATTTGCACATATTTGAAATACTATTAAAAAAATTTAATTCAGTGGGCCAATTTGGATAATAGCAACTACTAGATGTTTGACTCAATGAGATGATTGTAAAAAGTCCAAAAGCATCCAAATTTAATTACAAAATGCAAAGATTATTAAGGATTTTTCACTTAGATGTTTAAATTTAATTAATTTTTAAACATATAACATGATATAAATCCTTAATGATCTTAGGAGCATGTAATTTGATTTTTACGATTTTTTAGGCTCATTAGAACTGTCTCATTAAGATAAACATTTTGGAAGTTATTTTATCAAATCAGGTCATTGAATCAAAAGTTATTTGTTATCAAACCTTTAAGAAGCTTTAATAGATAATTTTAAATATACATGAATATGAATATTGGCCAATCAGATTTTATAATTCATATTTATTTAAAAATTGGAGATTATAATGAGGGTTTTTTATTAATAAAATTGTTAAAAAATCAAATTTTTATGGTGATAGTGATTATAAGCGATTTGTGACTATAAGGTTTTTTACTATGTTTTAAGTCTATCGCACAAAATAGGGTGCTTAAATAGAGGTGTGACTATATGGGGTGTAAGGGTGTGACTATAGAAAGGTCCGACTGTATTTAGTTTAGAGATTCTAGTTGAGTCAGATAAATTTGATTCAGTAGTTAAATTACTCCTCTTACAAAAGAGAGGGAAAAAAAATAAATTAATAATAAAATTATATAATGCATTTATCTGAGAAAAAGAACTTTGTGCATAAAATTTTATAGCTAAAATTCTTATAATCTCATGATCAAATCTGCATTATTTACAGGTCAGACATATTGGCAGATTTTAGAAATTTGGTAATGTTTTTGAATAATATCTACCAATCAGATTGTGATTATTGCAAATTTATGTTACATTAAATTCATGTTAATTGGTTGATATATTTAGAACAATAGTTATAATAGTAACTTTTACGAGGCCCAGGGTTTGTTTTTTAATATTGTGGCTTGAATTTCTCATATTTACATGCAACAAGACCCAATATTTAAAGAACCCAAAAAGAACCTAGTATAGGAATAACTTTTACTAGTAACAATGCCAAAGGTTTTGCCACGTAAAATAAGAAGCAATGAGTATATCGATATATTTATAAATTTGTTATAATTAACCAAAATTTCTATTGGTTAAGCTATTTTTAGATATTACAAAATCACATTCAAATTCATGTGACATATTTGATTTTCCAAAATCCAACTATATGAATTTTGGGTTTACTAATGTAACTATTAAGGTGGGAGGTGTATATGTTTTACCAATTTAACTCTAATAGTTAGGGGAGGGCCATTTATTAGCTGATATTTTGCTACTAACCTGATCATAAATTCTGCAATTTGATTGGCTAAAATTTTTTAAAATTTTAAAAAATTTTTAAACTTTAATATTAAATAAAATTTGAACCAATGATCCGTTTTGGATGATTTTACTACTAAAATGTTCGTCTTAATAAGATGATTCCAATGAGCTAAAATCATCAAAATCCAATTACTGGATCCCAAGATTGTTATAAATTTGTATTGCTTTAATTATATTAGCCTTGTATATCTGATATATTAAAAATTATTATTAAAGATCTTATGAACTTTAACATTGAATAACTTGTGAACCAGCAAACCGTTTTAGATGATTTTATTACCAAAATGCTCATCTCAGTGAGATGATTCTAATGAACCTAAAATCGTTAAATTTGATCACGGGATCCCAAGATCGTTATAGATTTGTATTATTTTAATACAAAATATATTAAATCAATTAAAATAACACAAATCTATAATGATCTTGGGATTTTTGAAAAGAAAACGTAAGGTTTTTGAAGTTTGAAACAAGGAGCCACGCATTCCAGAGCTCATAGAAGCTGAAAGAAAAGATAAAGAGCAGAAAAAACAGAAGAAACAGGAGGTGGAGAACTCAGTGAATGAGTTAGTCGAGAACTCAATGTTAAGTCAAATAAGAGGTTCGCATATAGTAAGTTGGTGGATGCGAAAGTAGTTTCTTTTTCTATGTAGAATTTCGTTTTGAAGGTAGCTGAGGACCTGAACATGCTCTCGTAGAAATATATGAAAAAAGTCGTATGTCGCTGCGAGACTATCAAACATCAGTGCAACAACCATACCTGGGCACTAGTGGAGTAAGCCGGGTATTGGCCTATATTATAGTTAGTTTTTAGCTCATGTATTTTTTTACGTAAACTGCTAATAAAGTAGAGCATGGTTGTAAAGTTAAAAAAAAAAAATAACGATCTTGGGATCCCGTGATCAGAATTTAACGATTTTAGGTTCATTAGAATCGTCTCATTGAGAAGGGCATTTTGGTAGTAAAATCATCTAAAACAGATTGCTGGTTTACAAGTTATTCAATGTTAAATTTATAATATCTTTAATAATAATTTTTAATATATACAAAACTAATATAATTAAAGCAATACAAATTTATAACGATTTTGGGATCCAGTGATTGGATTTTGCCGATTTTAGGCTCGTTGGAATCGTCTCATTGAGACGAACATTTTGGTAGTAAAATTACCGAAAACGGATTATTGGTTCAAATTTTATTTAATATTAAATTTTAAAAATTTTTTAAAATTTTAAAAAATTTTAAAAAATTTTAGCCAATCAAAAGTTATCTACTATTAGGACCTGATAATTGCCAGTCCTCCCTACCCTAAAAAATCTGGTGATAAATGGCGCTCCCCTTAGGCTAGATCAATTTAATTCAGTGGTTTATATTACATCCTTCCTACAAAAGAGGGGGGCTGGAGGGAGTTTATTATAAAAATTGTTTTCTGAAATGATCCATAATATTATAAAAGTTTCTGAAATTTTTTGCATATATTGTGAGGGGGAAAATAGGGGTAATGTAAACCACCAAATTAAATTGGTCTGGCCTTAATAGGAGATAAGGTTCTGATTTACTTGAATAAAGGTCTATTTAGCACTATATTAGCTTACTTTCTTTACTTTTCTTTAAGTAAAATCGAAGGAACTTCTCTACTTATATTCTATTGTATTGTATAGTGATAATGTATTGGATTCTTTCTCTTTATTGAAGTCAAATTCATTTGTTTATATATATTTGAATTTAATATACAACACGTTAATGTGTTGTTTGGCACGTTAACGTGTTGTTTAACACGCTACATGATGGTACAACTAAGTCTAGCATGTTGACATGCTATTGAAAATGTTTATAATCTGCCCCTTAACATGCATATGTACTAACACATTAATATGTTATGAAGATTTTACAAAAAAAGAGTTAATTATATGTCACTTATCAAGTTTACACAGATTTTGACTAACATTTAATAAATTATACAAAAATAGAAATAAAAGTTATCTATACTAAAAAAAAATCTATTTACAAATAGGGTAAACTAATCAGGAAATTCGAATCTTCTAATGTTACAATTTTGAATTGTGATACTAATTTCCAAGTTCCTATTGGCTGAATGCAAATTATGTCTCTTATTGAATGAAATAAAATCACTATTCGGATGGCTTAAAAATTAATATAAAAAAATATCTTATTATTTTAGATAGAGATATGACCTGTGTCAGAAAATAATGACCCAGGTGGGTTAAGTATTAACTCGAGTCATGATCTGGGTTAACGGGTTGTAATTTTTTTTTTATATAAAGTGATATAAAGCATGTAATGACTCAAAATATATAATAAGTTGCTGCGCTGCAGTTGCACTAAAGCAGCTTGAAGTTGATTCTTCGGTTAATATCACTTTTTCAGGACTCTCAGGAGGGGGTAAAATGAAACAAACATATGAAACAAACATATAAAAATGAACAAAGGTAGGCAATTTTATTGGTTGATATAAATTAGGTAACTAGCAAGAGTCATTCAGCGTTTTAATTGGCTGTTCATTTTTGGGGGTGACTTCAGCTGAGGGGGGTGATATTAACTGAAAAATTAACTTCAAACAGTCTAAACCAGGAATAGATGATAAACTGTATAAATGCAAAATAACGGGCATTGTTTAAGTAATGGCCAGGATTAAACTTAATTCGATCAAAATACGAAATTACACTTTTGGGTGCTATTTCATATTTAGGCCATTTGAAGTTGATTCTTCGGTTATAGTGTTCCGCAAAACCGAACCGATACCCGAACTCGAACCCGACCCGCTCGTTCGGGTCAATTTCGGATTTACAATTTTTAGACCGAGTGATTCCGGGGTTTAGATATGGGTACTCGATTAGCTCGCATAAACCTGCATATATTAATCATCTGACCTTGAATGAATAGAAATTTAGAAATTCTAAAAATTCTTTGCACTCCCATTTCGACATCTTTTTTTTCATATATATATACACATATAATTTTAAAACACGTCATATAAGCATACTTACCTACCTTTCATGCAAATTAACCTTTATACATATAAAGCTTTCCCAAGTTTTGTTAAAAAAGCACAAATACACATTCTCTCTTTAGCATGGCAAATGTTACAAATTTCATAAATATTTATATAGACGACCCTTTCCTATTAGATGATAATATCTATATGGATGATTCTCTTATTGAAGCGTAAAGTTCCCTATATTGATGAATCTGATAACCTGGAAACTAGTGACTCCTCTATGAGCAATAAGACTTAAGCTTTATAATAATTTCAGAATTTTGATTGGGTGTATAAAATCACTTGCAAATTATTTTCGTAGAATTTTGATGTGCAATAATCGGGTACCAGTTCGGGTTTAGTTTTGATGATACGGTTCTGGGTCTGAGTACGGAATCGAATCGAATTTTTGATTCGAGTCCGGTTTTGCACAAAACCCGGGCTGAACCGGACCATGCGGAACACTATTCGGTTAACATCATTTTTCCAGGATTTTCAGGAGAGGGTAGGGGGTAAAATGAAACGAAAATATAAAAATGAACAAAGGTGGGCAATTTCATTGGTTAATATAAATCAGGTGACTGGTGAGAGTCATCCGGCGCTTTGATTGGCTATTTTTTCGGGGGGAGACTTCAGCTGGGGGTGATGTTAACCGAAAAATTAACTTTAAATGGCCTAAGCTCAAAGCCAGTTTATATAAAATTCCCTCGTTATAGTGAATTTACTAAAAAAACTCTCGATATAATGAATTTTTTAAAAATTTTTATTAATAGAACGGATCACTTCACTATAATGAGAGTGACTTGTAATAGTCACAAAGTTCAAAAAACTGTATCGCAATAAATTACCTGTTAAAGATTTTATATGATAAAGAATGTCATATAAGGATGCATAATAATCAATATTTGAAAACGTCCTTACTTTAAATACCAAGTAACAATGAAATCATCATAACAGTTCTTTCCAAAAATGATCGAAAATTATTACTCCTAAAATAAGATCACTGCATTCCATATTACACATGAAACATGATTGTACGTAAGTACTAGAACCACGAAATCAAGAAAATTTACATTCAGGTTGATTTTGAATTGATTACGTCATTCTTAAATTTTCACAGATTTGGGAATAATTTAGGTCAATTCTTAATTCAATTAAATTATTGAACTCTATTATACTACGAATTTCATTATTAATTTCTTAATATGGAATGAAACTTTCTGGCTCGTAAAGTCTTTGATAGAATATTAGATATGTTTATTCGTCAATGGAAAAATAAACGTTCTTTAATGGATCAAAATAAATATATTAATGTTTAATTGCACTTAAAAATCCAAGCGAATCACATAACCAAAGTTTAAATATTGAATAACTTAATTTTAAAATTCTTTATGTTGGTATAATTAATCCAATTAAAATAACCTAGGGACGCATTTTTATAATTTGTGCTGCGTACCAAGTAACGAAGCATGCTAGTCAAAACAATATTGTCAAGACAAAAAGCCTGGTGAAAGATTTTTTTTACTATGTTTATGCTTTTTTTTTTTTAATAAAATAAAATTTTAACATGCAATAAAAAAGATTTATATGTGGTATTGTTTAATTTGCAAACAGTAGATGATGATTTCATTTATGAATACATTTATGGATAGAGTGTTTTAAAGGCACATTAGCTCAGGAATTATTGAAATCGTCAATTCAGATGTTAATTCAAGTGAAAATGACATTTCATTTTGCAATAAAAGAGGAGTGGTATGCTGAAAGGAAGTAATTTGTTATGTACAAGACGATATGAGCTAATGTAAACAATTGTTAAAAAAATTTTAATCATACGAATTTTTTTACTGTTCCTTTTTTTTGATTATGCGATCTTTTTATTTAAATTTACGCAAATTTATGTTTTTTTAAATATAAAAAATTTTATGTAAATTTTTATCACCTTTTATCTATGCAAATGGACATATACGATATAATAAATATTATTAATGGTCGTATAATTTTGATCATATAATTTTATCTTTTTAATTTTCACCAATTGTGAAATAATGTACGTTGTATCAAAATTTAAGAATGACTTAGGTCAATTTGAAATCGAAAATCTTAGCGAAGTCAAAGTAAAGTCTAAACCAATTATTATTAAGTCTTTTGTAAGTAATCAATTTTGAATCACATATAAGCCAGTAAAAAAACCCAGATACCATTTTTACCAGGAGAAGCTATGTAAGTTAGAAAAGATGCCTCAGGCTTTTTATTATTATGATATTATTTCAAATCTTTTGAACATTCTTTTTTTATTAGTTTCTTTTTTTATAGCTCCATCATTTTATCAATTTTGCCACCTTTCATTATTTAGTTATTCAAGATATTAATGGATGAAGGACGAAATTATTCAGGTTTTATCAGCATGAAACCTTAAGGTGTCGTCTAAAATTACATATACTCTAACAATTACAATCATGAGTAAATTATCTGAAAGAATCAATTTGTCGGAATATTGGTTTTTTCCATTTATTTTTTTTTTCTAAATATTTATATTTATTTATATTATTGTTTAATAAAAATATACTGAACTATTGTGAATTTGCAGAATGAAATCGCTTGTACAAGTAAGAATCAGTGTATTTTTGACTAATATCATATAATCTTGACATTAACAGGGTATTAAAAGAAAATATAAATTCATAAGAAATATAAAAATGGACAATACTGTTATTAAAAGAAATATAACAGATAAATAAATTGTATAAATTATAATTTATAATCAAAGCAAGGTCAAAATAATGTAATGCACCCTCTATTATTGACAATAAAATATTTATTGTGGGTGTTATGATAAAAATTGCTTTCAGAGGTTGCCGACTGTAATAATTTCAATATCGTTAGTTAAAAGCATATCTATTGGTGTAAATACATTCCATTCGTCTACTAAACCCATATTCCCACTCGAAAGTATCCCCGCAATAATAATACCGGGCATTAAACTTAGCTCATATCCGTACACAGGTCCACCGCTGTCTCCCTGAAAAGCTATCTTCTCTGTCTGAGTAAGGCCATGATATGTTATAATCTCATTTTCTTTAACGAACTCGAATGCAGAGCCAATTGCTTTTATCCTACCACACACCACGTGTGAAACATAACCAGATTTACATACAATAGCTCCAACGGTATCTATAACTGCAGTACCATATATCATTAGCTCTGGGTATTCTTGATCGTCTGTATTTCTTACAGATGCGCTAACTCTGATCTCATCATTTTGTTTTAAGATAAAAGCCTTATCGACTACCGACACATTAGGTTGAGCCATTTGTCCGATAAAACCGGGCGCCACATCATTTACTACACTCTCCATCATCCCCATCCATGGAAAATGATAAAAGTCAACAGACCCATCTGGATTAAATGGGCCATTGTCATAACAATGCCCTGCGGTCATTATGGAATACGTTGAATTTGACACTGAACGCACCCAAAAACCTGCAGCACATATTGTTTGCCAATTAGAGGTACGTATACCGTCTCCACCAGGGACTATATTTCCTATTGGAGGAAATTCTATTGAATTATTAACTATTTCAGGTATTTCAGGTTCATTATAGATTATAATCGGATTAAGTTTTTCAGCAACAGCGATAAATTCTTTGTTCTGATCGTCATCAACATGTCTTAAATATATGGCTATATTATTAAAATTATAGTCAATACTTAGCAAAACATTGGTTGCCTTGTTTTCTTTAGCCAATATTGCCAAGTCTTCAAAAGTGGAATTTAAATCAAATAAAGAATATTTTACTTGTATAAATGATAATAAATCCAAGTATGGTTTCATATCCGGGCTATTTGTTATGATTCCTTTCTTTGACAAGTCAATCGTATTGATATTTATTTTATTTGCTAATATATCAATATAAGATCCACCAAAGATTTTCGCATTTTGCGTTAGCAATGGTGTTAATATACTGTTTCCCTTGATTAAAGTTTTTTCTTGCGATAATAACTTAGGCACTTCACTCTCTGGTACTTTCAAAAGTCGTGCTATTGGTGTGTAAGTAGTGTAATTAGATGATTGTGTGTAAACCAAATTATTTAGTAATGTTAAAGACAATAGTAATAAATTTAGTAATATGAAAGTGCCTTTCATGATTGCTAATACCGATTAGAATGTTGTCTGAAAGCTTTTTATATAAAAACCTATTGTTTATATTAGTATATAGTGTACATTTATTGGTATGATTATTAATGTTAATTTTATATGTTTTTATTTTTTTCAGATTATATTTTATATATATAAGGTATTATCATCTTCATATCAAATGATGTGATTATAAATAATATGTATTCCACATTTTTATATGATTGCATCAAGGTATTTTACGACTTGTAATCATACTTTTTCGGCAATGCATATTATTCCCCGGTAAACCTAAAGGGGAATAATAAACGGTTTTATAAACTTGTTTTTCTCATTGATTAAAGAATTATAAATAGGAATTGATTTTAAACCAATGTTTGTAAATCGCTGCTCTCACCTATTAGCATCGTCTTATTTGCGTGATTGTAAAGTGCATCATTTCTTAGCATGGGGACTTTCTCATTTTTCGGAAAAACACGGGGATTATTGAAGGTAGTTAACCAATAATAAACTGGCTTTTTTAACACGTGATATCATTTTTGTCAAAACAGATAGATAATCGTTAAACAATCAACGGGCTTTATTCATATATTAAAATTTTCTTCGAAATAAAATAACCCACGTACAATCAACGGGCTTTATTCATATATTAAAATTTTCTTCGAAATAAAATAACCCACGTTGTAAAAGAATCCAACTATTAATTCACGCACTAATAGCAATTTTACAGTTTTAAAAACTTTATTTAAAAGGTTTTGATAACAAGTTACACGTCCCTTAATAGTTTTTCTTAAAACCCCGCGTAATTAATAAAACTATACTACTGTATTGTATATATTAAATAACTTCTATTGTGTTAAATATCTTTTAAGAACCATCATGGCTTTAAGAAGAGTCTACAAAATTTGAATAAAAGCTAACAACTTAATATTATAACTAAAAAAACAAATAAAAATAAAAAAACAACGTTGAACTTTGTGAATTGAGCAGTACAATATACTTTTATTACCTCTTACTATACGGTAGATAGTACTTCAACCTTCACTATAACTACCGTGATGCAGCGTGATGCAAATGATGCAACTTGAGTTTATTGAATAGACGTTCCCTACGAAGCTATTTTATTAGTAAAGTATTACATGATTGATTTTTTTTTTAGGTTTGCTTATACCCGAAAATTCTGGTTTTAGACTACAATTCTGTATAAATACTTGTGTAACGTAGATCCCGGAAATCATCGGGTTCGAATGTCTCCCATGCTTCATTTCTTAGCCAAAAATTTATAACGGTTTGTAAAAAGGTGTAACCCCTGCAGATCGTGAAATCGGCGATTGTAACAGATTTTTTGATTCCCCAACAATTTTAAAGATTAAATATATTCTTATGATAGATAGGCAATTTAAAAAATTTAGAAATTTTCAACTATCATAATCACGAAATTACAATGCTACACCTTTTTGCAAACCGTCATAATGTGAATCTATTAGATACCTATACTCTGAAACCAAAGTTTAAAATAGATAATTGAATAACAACAATCATGTGATTATAAAGGTAAATTGCAAATCGTAATAATCATAAAAATTATATCATTTTGCAGAAAGATGCGAGATCTTCAATTTTCACATGGTATCAAAATCTGCAAGAGTCACATCATATTGCAAAGTAACCTACGATTTGTTTATTATATTTCTGAAATTCTACTGCAATGTGTATATGTTATGCGTCGTTTATTGATTCCTGTCATTCAAGGATTGACATAAAATATTTGTGAATCCAAGAATAACGTATGTTATACTTTGAAATTGGTATCGGTATGAAGTTTGCCAATATAAAAATATATATATCATATTTAAATAAACATCATTCGTATTGTTATTTATTCTTGCATTGGCCACGCAAAACATAGCCACACCTTCTCGAACATGAGTTATTTTTTCGGCAAGTGCATGTTTTTGTTTCACGACTGGTTTTTCGTCAGTGACGTTATAAGTTTTTTTTTGGGGGTTTAAGTTTTTGTATGGATGATTTAAGATTTGGATGACTTAAAAAAAAAATCTATTAACGTTATTAAACAAAAGATTAAATTAATATCGATAACAACAAAAATAATATTTTTTTCCAAGTTATTTTTTTTGGCCTTCATTTTCTGTCGCTTGATGTGCAGTACAGATCACTTAATAAAAATTCTCTATTAGGCAAACTTGTGTTCTCAAATTATTTTCATCTCATTTAAATGAAGCTCTTCTGTCATACTGTTATGAAGTATCTTAAAAGTATTAGTAATCCAGTGTTTTAACTTTAAATCGTGCTAAAGGCTTGAATTTTTTAATATATTTAAACATTTATTATAGTGATTAATACCGATTAATTTTTCTTTGGCTGTCATGCTTTTCTGATATTTTATCGAAGGATTCACGAGACAGAACTATATACGTTTGCGGTTCCATAATCAATAAAGAAAAAAAAGATTATGAAAGTAATTATATGAACATTATTTAATTTATTTATTTTTGCTATACCTTAATGATGCATTATTAACATAAAATTCCATCAATAACTTGGGTTATTGATGGATCAGTAAAAATCAGTAAATAACATAATGAATGACGGAATCGATTATCGACGCATAACATATACACACACAACCTCCATATACTCTTATACGGGAAATCAGAGAATCGAAAAATTAAATTAGGTCACTCCAATTATTTCTTCGTTTAACAGAAAATAGCTCATAGGAGTGGGAAGGACGTAAAAATAAATAATAATAAAATAAATAAATAAAAATACAATAATTCTATTGTTTGTAATAAAAAAAAACAAACCCAAAAAAAAATGTAAAAATATAGAACGACAATTTGATTGATCAATTTAATGTTTTTTTTTCACGTAAAATTTCAAAAATAGGTGTTATGTTTAGCGAAGAATTAAATTGGTCTTCTTTTAGTAATAAAATTATAGTGCTTTGCAAAATGATGTGACCACACGGTTTTTGTGATGATTATTTCTGAATTCTACAATTTCAAATTCTCATATGACATCATGATCTGCTGCTCATTTCTCCGAATGCTATTTCTCCTACAGGCCATTTTACCGACGTCACATTGGGTCTATGTAAATCAAAACTATATGTAGTATCATATAATAACTGATTATTAAAATTTTTTTATCAATTTAGAGATCAGTCACTTTATATATAGTTCAATAGTAACTTGTTTTAGATGTTTAGAGTGAACAGCTTTACTTTTTTGAATGATTTTAGCGTTTAAAACAAAGTTACGTTAAAAAATTTTATGTTCTAGATTAAAATAGAGTTTTTGCAAAGAGTCAACTTGAAATTTAATATTAACGTTAAAATTTTTCCAAGTAACTTTGTTGTAAACGTGTTTAAAAATATATTTATGTTAAATAATACAAAAAAGTAAAGTGATTCACTCTCACATCTAAAAACTTGCTTTAATATTAATATATATATATAAATGATAAATAATCATTATTCTACACTAAATTTATAAAAAAAAAAATTTAATAAATAATTTTTATGTGGGTCTACATATAGTTTGGATTTACTGTAAATTCTCGAAATAACGTGCATGGGTGCTATTTTGAATTTTGACCGAATTAAGCTTAATTCGGGCCAAAATTCTAAATAATGCCCATGCCCATAGTGTTTCGCAAAATATCCGGGTCCGGACCGGTATCCGGACCGGTCTGTTGACGGACTGAGTCAGACCCTTGATTTATCAGAATCGATATGGGTTCGGACCCATACAAAGATCTGCCCGGGTAATACCTGGTCCGGGTAATAATGATTGCTGATTGGCTGATTTTAGAATGATCTTTTTTTTTAAATTAATAAAAAATATAAAAAATTATAAAATTAATATAAATTAAAAATTAAAATAGAAAAAAAAATTTTAATTAAAAAAAATACGAAATTTATTAATTTAAATAAATTTAAATATATTTTATACTGCATTAATTTATAAAAATAAAATCTTAAAATTTTTACAACCTTCCCGTGGCTTTGCCATGGGTTAACAAAAAATCATTCAGCTAATTTTTTATCAAGTGTCCCAGAATTTATGAAACAGCTGTAATTGTTTTTTTTTTTTTTTTAGCAAGGACATTAGGACTTTGTCAACTATAGCATCTGAAATTTCATAAATCCGGACTGGACCCAGATCTAAGTGATGCAAATTCGGGCCCTAATTTTAGATCCGAATCAATGCTCAGACCAGGACCGAATCTTTAAAAATACTCGCCAGTCCGAATCATGCAGAACATCCTGTTATTTTGAGAATTTATGTCATATAGTTGACCACACTCCAAATTTGAATAATACAGTGTACTGATTTTTATTAAATACTAAGATTGTTGATTTTACAATCCATGAAATGTAAGCTAAAAAATTCATTTTAGTATGAGCATGTTAATTTTTTGTGAAGTTACTTGCTTTGAAATAAACTATTAAACTAATAATTTATTAGGAAAATAGGTTCTTTTAACAATTAAAAAATTACTATGTTTTCATATGGACAAATTAAAATCTTTAATGAAATATAAGATCAAAATATCTAGAGGTCATTATAAGTCTCATTAAAGGAGGTCAACTGTATTTTATATACTGTAATTGTCAGAATCATCAAAGTTTCATATTATAGATCAAGTGAAAACATTTAAATAAAAGCAGAAAGTCTATGCTAGTATGAAAAACTTATGAAAACTAGAGAATGCACAAATTGATGACTCAAATAGATGATGCAGAATAAAACAGGCAAAAACAAGGTATAGTTTGTAGATATTATAAACATTTTTTAGGCTTATAAAAAATGTCGATATATAAAAAATACACAAAATATAGAAATACGAAGTTAGAGAAAAGACTATCCAATTAGATGCACACTATTAAACATGTACTCTGTTCCTGATAGAAAATAATATTGCAGCTTTGCTTAATAAGTTATATAATATAAAAATTTGAAATTAAATAATAAATTTGAATCTTCAAAAAAAAAATAATAATAAAACGCTAGCTAAAATTTAAATTGGTTATTAGGAATAATTCTGGCTTCTAATTTTTTGCAAATAGCCATTACTGTTGGAAAAATTTCCAGAGGTGCCTTCATATCTACAAGTTCAATATTAAACCTTCTATAAATTAAAGCTAACAATAGTTTTATTTCAATCATTGCGATTTTTCTGCCAGGACAATTTCTTAAACCAGCTCCAAATGATGTAGATAGAAAACCATATAGTTTATCAGTCTTTTGAGGTTTGAAAAATCTTTCCGGCATGAATTTATCAGGATCTTCCCAATAGAGAGGGTTATTATTAATTCCACGAACATGCAATAGGAATGAAGTATTGGATGGCCATTTATATCTGACTACTTCATCAGGTTCTTTATTATATCTTGTAATATTGGTAGTAGGTGACCTTATTCTTAATTTCTCTAAAATAATTGCTTCGCAATACTTTAATTTTTCAAGGTCATCTAGAGTTATTTGTATAGATAAATCATCTCTAAAAACTGAGTTAATCTCATCTACTAATTTTTTTTTAACATCTGGATGATGTGCAATGTCATATAATACAAAACTAAAAGCGCTTGTAACCTATCAATGCGATTATACATTTAAAAAAATATAAAAATAAAAAATAAAAATAATAATATTAATACCAATATTAATAGAATAAAGATATGCAAGCTAGAGAAATCTGGTGTTAAGAAGAATCATTTATATAATATTATATAATAATTCATCCCAACATCTTATCTCTCTATACTTCATATTTGAATTTTATATTATACATACAGAATCTGTGCTTCCAGTAAGTATATCAAATAATATAGTACTTATTTCATCATTATTCAATGCCTTTACTAAGGAGGAATCAACTCTCTTTTGAGAATGAGATTCATATGGTGTATTAGCAATAATAAAAGATGTTAATAGATTATCTTTTAATTGTTTCATATCAAAGTTATTACTATTACTAATTTTTCAATTTCTTCTCTCCTTTCTCTAACAACTTCTAAAAGTCTTTCAAATAAAAAATTACTAATATCTATAAATTTATCTACATGATATCTGATTAATGGTAATCTTCTTAAAATTTTTGGAATAAATGCAATTCGAAAATTAACTAAAAAATAAGTTAAGCATTCAATATAATGTTCAGAATCTATTATATTTTTTGTAATTTTTTCATTTTTTAATTTACGATAATAATAATTAATCGCAAATGATCTCTTTCCTGTCGACAATAAAAATATTAAATCATTTAAAAATCGGTTTGTCCAAGCTGTTAAATCAATAATTCCTGAATTATAATTATTTTGATTTATATCTATCCAATAATTTGACAATTCTTCAAATAACTCATTTAATAATTTAATAGTTTCATTTGAATTACTTATTTTCTTGATTGACGTATATAAATTTGACAATTAAATTTCCAATTATTGAAATTAGCATTAAATGTCAATCCTCTTTGATGAATACCAAGATCTTCAAAAAGTTCAACTTTTAGAAATCTCTTTCAATAAATCTTGCAATCTTTCGCAGATGGAGCCAAAAATTTTTTCGCATATTCAGCTTTAGTAATTACTATTTGTCTTCTACCAGCAATATAAAATTCAAATATACCATTATGACCATAAATTTTATTTAACTTATTAATCTGGTCATTAAAATCTATATTCGCCCTAAAAATTCCAATTAATGGAATTGGTATTGGACCAGGAAGTGGATTAATACGAGTAAAATGTTTATAATAAAAATGAAATATATAAAAACATAGGATGATTAAGCATGAGGGAAATTTATTTTTATTGGTTGTTTATTTCTATTGAAAAACCAATGTTACACAGATTATTTATATTGTTTACAATAGAGAAATGAACCTGTAAATAGCAAAAAAAAATTTTTCATAATTAAATCTGTCTGAAATTTTGCAAAATTATAATTTGAAAACGTTTTTTTATATAAGCGTTTGAGATCGAATGAGATCGAATGTTTCTACCAACTTTAATTAGAGGCGATTTTGACAATAGTAGTATTTAATATAAAGCTATTATATTATGTTTTTATCGTTTAATCGAAATAACCAAGATAAAATAACATGCTTTTTGACGTCAAAGTATTGAACTTCACGTGAGCAAGATGTTATCATGAAAGATGCAAAGATTATCAAATACTATATAGAGTTGTGAGTGTAATGATAGCGATAATATCAGGTATCGATATACAAATTTAGTCTTTAATTTCGACCAATTAGAATTACTGATGATCAGCCAATAAAAACAAATTTCCCTCATGCTGGATGATTATTAAGACATTAAAAACATTGTCTGGTTTAATATCAGTAAAAATTCTAGGCAGTAAAGTCATGATTAGATATTGAATATTTCATTAAAAAAAAAAAATTCATAAAGAACATTTAAAAGATATTTATACTATATATGGGGGCTCGTCAGTAGAAAGGGGTAGAAAGTTTTTACTACTTTTTTTTTAAATTTTAAATTAAAATAGTTCAATAACTAATATATCAAATTAAATAAATTTTTTTTATTTTAATTTTATAACTGAATATAATTAAAATAAAAAAAAATTATTAAATTTAGATTAGTAGTTATTGAGATATTTTAGTTCAAAGTCTAAAAAACTTTTACTTAGAAACTTTCTCCCCCTTTCTACTGACGAGCCCCCATATATATAGTGATAAAATCAATTATTGAGTATCTAAAATCAACATTATAGGGGTAAATCATGCCAAAAATTTTATCAATGTTTATGCTTTTATGGTTGTTTACAAAATGTTCGTCTGTTAACCAATTCTTTATTTGATTGATTCTGACTTGTTTGTTGTTCGGACTTATTGCCTAATTAGGGTCTGTTAAAGTACTGTTAAAGTAGAGTTAACTCAATATATGAACTACATATTGCATAATTTGAATTCTTGATATCTATATATAAAAACTAGAGATGGGCAAAGTCAGTTACATATTATTACTTAATATTACCTTGCAATAGATAATATTAAGTAATTTTACAATAATTTTATTATTAGCAGCAATTTTTCGTTCAATTTTAATTTTGATCACCTGTCTCCGACTTTTATATATGTACACGTAATACCAGTACGATTACATGAATGTGTAACATGAAATGTGAGTCACTTAAGATTTTGTTTATATTGTTTGCCAACTCTATAAAATCAGATTTACGTAATCATTTTTAACATTTACGATTGTTGCATATTCGATTATTATTTTTTTGCAGATATCAGGTATCTACATCGTCATTGCCCTTAAATATATTATTATTGTTCGCGAATTACATAACATTAAAATTAATATCTTATTAACGCCCTCCCTACATTGTTTTTCGTAAACTGGCTCTTAAATTGATCGCATAATTAATCAGATCAAATTAAGTGATATCCCGACTCATATTTTTCATATGAAAGAACAACTGCTTTACTAATTATAAAATTGCATATATAAATTTTATGAAATTATGATAATATCGTGAATTTGACACTAAACATATGCACTTTAAATCAATTGAGAATCAAAATTTGACTACCATGAATGGGCTGTGGACTAGGAAAACCTGTCTTTGAAGAGGGTTTTCTATTTTGAGAAAATAGCAATTATTTGTTGTGAAACCTAATATCGATTACTGAATAAACAATGTCATATGATTATGAAACACTGATTGACCAATCTAATTTAAATCTTTGGTTGTAAATCTATTTTTAGAACACTATCATTAAAAAATTGGGTTAACATTCAAGTTAAAAAATCACAATAATTTATTATATCAGCATAGGGTAAAAAGTAGTAATATGGGCTGACCTCGGCCTATCAACCGGGCGGGCGGGTCGGCCCTTGGCCCACATTCCTGCAGGTCAGCCCAGCTGGTATATAGTTAAATTTTTTTCGTCTAATAGAATTTCATTGTATAACTTATTATTATTAGTTAAATCACACGTAGAACATTCTCAAGTTAGTGCTTGCAGTCGATAACTATCTATCAAACTAAAATCGAATAGTCAGCTTTTCTAGTCGATATTTATAAATTCAACTAGTCAATTAGGAGTTCTGACTGCTCGCTGATTATAGCACTGATGACCGATTGTTAGTAAACCACCGTCATACTTATCACTTTATTTCCAACTATGAGAAAATAACCCGGTAGATCACTGGCCATTAAGAGAACCTATCAGGCCTTTATAACCGCTTCCTATTCGCATATAGTAGATCCACTATATATATACATTACATGCACTCTTCCTACTATTTGTAATTTATGTAATATTATATGTATGTGTGCTGATCATTATATCGACTAATTAAATGCATCTCTGTGTAATTTTTTAGCAATTGAAATCTTACACAAGTATCGTGATGTAATTCTGACTATTTTCATATTGAGAAGATCAAATTATAAGACTACTTTGCATTTTTGTTTGACTGAACAATATGATCAGCCCGGTCGACTGGGCCAATTAATTTCCGCAGCTGGGTTGGCCCGAGAATTTGGCATCGGCCCATATTACTAGTAAAAAGTAAAATACATTTATATAGAAAGCAGCGCTTTAATTTGAATCAAAGTCTCAAAATTGTTGAAAAAGTGTCAAAGGCGGGTTTTCCTAGTCCACAACCCAAATAGCCAACTAGAATATCCAGATGGTTGCAATAATTAGATCATGTATATATTATCAGAATCTAATAGGCGTTTAGAAAAAATTATATTAGATAATTCTATCTATACATAATATCTAGCATCATAGTATACTAATTTTCGCGCTCCTGATTTCGCGCAACTGCATTATGCAGCTACTTATGGAGTAATTTTTTGTTAATGTTCATGAATGTATGCGCAGTGCATTCGTATGTGTGCATATGAGTGCATGCGAACATATTATATACATCTGTAATGATTGACATAAAAAGTGTTATTAAAAATGGTTAATAGATTACGATTTTCTGGTCATAGTTAATGATATTTAGTGGGTAAAACGTGAATATTTATGTCATTATATGTGATCATTATATTACAATTTTTTAAGAACTGATGACGTTGAAAGTGTAACATGAAATGTGAGAGTGAGTATCAACGTTCAACTTTTTGATCATTTTTCCAATTGGGTGATTTTGACGGCACGGGATGACAACACGTGCATGTGTGAAAAAAATTCGTAATTGTGTAGAAATACATTGGATACTAATCTTATTACGTACTTGTCAAAAATAACATTTAAACGTTGTAATTGACTAATAGTGTGGGATATTTTTTTTTGAAATTATGTCTGTTTAGTATTGTTAATTAAAATCTGTAATTTTATATCGAGTACTGAATTATTAAATACAGTCGCACCCCCTAAGTGCACACCCCCTAGGTGCACACCTCCTCTATATGCACACTTTAGCCTGGTCCCAAGCTCGGGAATTAGAAGTCCTATATTCTGCATGTGCACGGGTTTCCAGAATTTTAAACATATGTATATACCCCTTTAAATGCACGCACGTGACTAATTTCAAAACTGGCCAATCACAATAAAGAATTTTTTGCAACCATGTTAACAACACACATATTCAATTTGCAAGACGACCTCATATACCTTTTTTAAAATCTATTTTATGCAAGATATGAGGTCGTTAACCTTGCCAGTTACGTACGTATGTATGTATGTATAAATATATGCACATAGTTATCTAAATTTAGAGGATCAATTCCTTATGAGGAGTTAAATTTGGGCCTTTAATTTCGATTAGAGGATACAGTATGTTGGCTTCATAGACTAATTTTCTGACAATAGAGGTTTTACCTGTTCCATCTGTTCTATAGAATAATGCGTATGCGTTATCAGTTATTACCTTTGTTGGTGTTTGGATCGGGTTCACCGATACTGGATCATAAACCACTTTTTCATAAATCTTCAATCGTGTTCCAAAAAAAAATTTAAAAATAAATTATATTTTTTTTTCTTATAAGCAAAAATTATTGTTTATTAAACCATTGAAAAGTAACAAACAGAGGGAGAAAAAATCTATGCTACCCAAACAATAGCTAACGATTTATTATTTAATTTCCTTCCATAAAAAATTGATTAATTTTACTTTGTCGCATGTGCCCAACTTTCGTCTTTTTGATAAAATTTTTTTTGTTGTTTACAAGATTAATATATTTTTCTGTATTATCCTGCTGAAGTAAAAACGTAAGCACAGTTTCAAACTTGCAGTTGCCATATCGGCACTAATGATAGGGATTTCAAGGCTATCATCAGCATCTCCCAAGTCAGAATCCACTGGGTCGTCCGTTCTGAAGGTTTCAACAAGCTCCATAATAACTTGATTATCGGGAGGAACTTCGTAAACGATATTTTTTTCAGGAATTGCAAGGTACTCTTCAACGTTCATAGAGTTAGGAAGACCAAGGAAATTAAGTGATTGGCAATATCATTAATAGGATCTGTGGTTTGGCAAAAATCTTCTAAAGAACTTGAGTCAGAGTCATCATCTGCAGAAAGAATTTCTGTGTGATACCAGCAATTTCAGATTGTATTAGCTTTAACTTCCCTTGAATAGCAAAACGGATTGCTTGTAACACATTCATTTTTAAATCTTCAGTGCATCGTCCATTTTCGACTTCTTGTAACATCCAACTTAAAAAAATGATCTAATTAGTGTAATATATAAATAGATTGATTCGATTTTTTTTTTTTAAAAAGAAAAACTTTCTGAACATGGAGGCGACGATAGTTCCTCTTGAAATTAACAATAATACCAGCATCCATGGGTTGAATTCTTGAGGTTGTGTTTGGAGGCAAAAATAAAACGTCAGTAAATCTGAGAGTAATATTACCAATATCATGGCTAGGGCAGTTGTCAAGAAGTAAAAGCACATGTTGGCCACGATACTTCAAACCGACTTGGCGATCAAATTCAAGAACCCATTCATGGAAAAGAGATATAATCATCCAGGCTTTAGAACTGTTTCTATATGTCATCGTCAAATTACTAATATTAATATTTTTAAAACAGTGCAGTTTTTTATATTTTCTAATTATCAAAGGATTCAGTTTATCAGAGCCATCAGCATTTGCACACAATGCAATCGAGAGCCTTTCTTTACTTATTTTACGTCCAGAAAGACGTTGGGTTGCCAATGTATAATCGGGTTCTAGCCTAAAGGTAAATTTTAGTAATACGGTTTATACGAAAAGAAAATCTAGATCCATTTAAATTTTATTTTATTTAAAAATGTACGTGCTATACCGATAGAAAAGCCCAGTTTCGTCCATGTTGTAGATCTGTTCACGAGAGTAATTAGAGCACGTATTCTTTATAGATGGCATGATGTTATTAATTGCCACTATATCAGCAGATGCAGATTCACCTTGAAGTTTGCGTAGACGAATGCCGTTTCAATTTTTGAACTTATAAAGCCAGCCAGGAGAAAAACTTAGTGCACCTTGAGGAATCCCTAAACCATCAGCAATTATTTTTGCTTTTTCAACAAGTAAAGCATCAGTTAAAATTGTTCGATGCTAATAAATTAACACGAACTCTTTAAGGGCAAGATCAAGTTCTGGGTAGGTTCAACTCTGTGACTCTTTGTATTAGAATTAATATTATTATCGTCAAGTTGCTCTTCAGTTGTTTTTAAAATGCGTGAAATTGTGCTTTCGTCGACTTTAAGGCTCCATTTGTTCTTAATCCATTTAACATATTGAGACTGAGTTTTTTTATTATCATGGGCATAAATACAAAGTTCATGTTTTTGCGCATCAGTAAGAGTTGTTCTCTTAGGCATTTTTTCGAACAAAAAAACCAGATTACATAGAGATAAGTTATTTAAGTAATTTTTTTTTATAATTTTTATCGCATAAATTTAAGGAGTATGCCTATTTTAATTTTTTTTTTTTGGTTTTTAGCAGTACGCCATTTTTACAAATAAGTTATATTTGAAGGGCTTTAATGCATTTAAATTAGGTAAGTTCAAGGAAGGTCGTTGAATTATCAGGCTAATTGGGTCATTACAAGACAGACCTTTATTTTGTAACATGAGCAATTGATAACAAATAAAGTTTATATCTCACGAGATGTTGATGTAAATGATGAAATACATGTTCTGTTTGAGCATGTTTAAATAATTAAACAAGAATGATAAGTTAATGAAAAGTATTTTAATAATTTGAATTCCCACTTACTAGTACTAAATTTTTTTATAAACAGATTAAACAAAGTATTTCTTGAGGCTTGAGAACCTGAGATTCTGGTTTTGGAATAGTACCGGTATCTATTCTTGAGAATTAAAAAAAAAAACTTTTTTTCAATTAGAATAGATGTTGCGGATCATGATTAAATCAGATTTTTACAAGTTTTTGACTCATCATGAGAATTTTTGTTAAAATCTCACCTAATTTGGTTATAAACAACACACATTCCATTTTTAGAGATCATGAGCACACAAAAGCTGTAAACTTACTATAAATTACCGGTAAGTTACGTGTAAATTACTTGTAAGTTACTATGGTAAGTTGCTAAAAAATAATAATTTTATAGTAACTTACATATAACTTACCATGGTACTAACAACCCTAACAATGCGGCACAAGATCAAATGGATCAAATGCGACACTGCTATTTTTTCGGTCTCGTTTTACTACTTTGACTGATGAAATCAGATTAAATGAATAATATATGGCATAAAAAAATGTGCATTTTTTAGTATTAGGGGGTTAGTTTTTAGAGTAGAATTTATATTAAACAAATATAAGTGGTTTTAGAATTAAATAGAAAACCTGCATTTCATTTTAATCTAGAGATTGGAACCGGCTGAAATTTTTTTTAATCGTTTAGCCATTTAATCGTTTAGCCATTTAATCATTTAATTTGGCCGGCATTAAAATAATTCCGTCATACGACCAATGTAATTCTGCCCGGAACTATAGAGCAATTTTTAAGGTTCCAATCCCTATTTTAATCCAATTTCATTATATAAAAATTTTATTTAAGCTATTAAAGTGTCGATCACGTGGTTGATATCAATTTTGATTGGTCATTTAAATTAATTCAATAAATGCACACCCCCTGTAAGTGCACACTTATACCCAGTCCCCAGGGCATGCACTTAGGGAATGCGACTGTACTTTTTATTATGATACATGAAACTGTTCAAGCCCTTGTATTCCTAATAAGGGAGTTACATAATCGATGTTTGATCGATTGTTATCAGTTATCGATAAAATATTTTTGGCACTTTGCCGTTTGTAATTAATTTAAAATTATAACGATCTATTTAAGTTTGTAATTATTGATCATTTGTATGTTAAAATCGTAATAGATTTGTCATATTCGTAATTGATCTATCACTATGAATTAATATTTTTTTTTAAAACTCAACTTTCGTTTGTTATGCGCACTTTGCATTTTCGAGATTTAAATAATTGACTTCCATTTGTCATGCGCAATTTATATCTTCAAAATTAGATTGAGATATGGACAGCATTAATAACATGCATTACTTCGTATTTCATACTCCGCTCCTGGTATACAACATACAAATTTCATCTTCAAAAGAGTGTTGATTCCTCCTTAGTAAGGGCATTGAATGATGACAAAATATATAAGCATCACATAATGAAGTCCTTTTTTTCATATTTAGTTAATCCTCTTCATAACAAAACAAATTGCTACATAAGATTTAAAATTTATAGATCATCATGTATAGAATTTGTTACAGAAATAACAGACACTTTATTTCGCACTTTGAGAATTAAGCGTTCTTTAGTTACTATTTTCATTCTTATATAAATATTATATATATATGTTAATTTTTATATATTATTTAATATAGAATTTATGTAAAATCTATTTACACTTATGGTATACAAAATTAATTTCTTGAATTTCATAACCCAGCCAGGCCTAAAAATCAAGAATCTAAATTTCAATTTTTTTAAAAAAAATTAGCCAATAGAATATACAGCAATTACTGCTTCAAATCTGGCGTGGGAGAGCATGAAAATTACTATCTTAACATCATAAATCTAATTCAGAGTCAATGATCAATTAACATCAATTGTGCGCTTTAATATTTTAATACTGTATAATATATTTGTGCCTTTGATTGGTCGTGCACCAGACTCATCATGCACAATTAGATCAAATCATGATTACTTTTATTGTTATGATTTAATATACATTAACATGTGCAAGTCATGTGCAGCATGTGCATCATAAACATCGTGTATGATATGTACAATTAGCACGGAATGGCTCAAAATGTTCAAAATGTGCGATATTTTTAAGAGTTAGGCAACGGAATGGCTCAAAATATTCAAAATGTGCGATATTTTAACATTAATTGACTAAGCAGGCTAAGTAGATTTTGTAACATCGATTTAGTTAATATTTTAGACCTCGACTGCCAATATGAAGTGACAACTAATAAATTTATTTTTGAGTTTACATAGGCTGATCATTTATTGTTATGATTTAATATAC
Source organism: Gigaspora rosea (assembly GCA_003550325.1). Classification (NCBI taxonomy): domain Eukaryota; kingdom Fungi; phylum Glomeromycota; class Glomeromycetes; order Diversisporales; family Gigasporaceae; genus Gigaspora; species Gigaspora rosea. The sequence goes on along the minus strand of QKWP01001869.1, from coordinate 10,663 downwards.
GTTAACATGTGCAAGTCATGTGCAGCATGTGCATCATAAACATCGTGTATGATATGTACGATTAGCACGGAATGGCTCAAAATGTTCAAAATGTGCGATATTTTTAAGAGTTAGGCAACGGAATGGCTCAAAATATTCAAAATGTGCGATATTTTAACATTAATTAACTAAGCAGGCTAAGTAGATTTTGTAACATCGATTTAGTTAATATTTTAGGCCTTGACTGCCAATATGAAGTGACAACTAATAAATTTATTTTTGAGTTTACATAGGCTGATCATTTATTCTTATGATTTAATATACGTTAACATGTGCAAGTCATGTGCAGCATGTGCATCATAAACATCGTGTATGATATGTACAATTAGCACAGAATCGCTCAAAATGTTCAAAAAATGCGATATTTTTAAGAGTTAGGCAACGGAATGGCTCAAAATATTCAAAATGTGCGATATTTTAATATTAATTGACTAAGCAGGCTAAGTAGATTTTGTAATATCAATTTAGTTAATATTTTAGACCTGTCAATATGAAGTGACAACTAATAAATTTATTTTTGAGTTTACATAGGCTGATCGTACTAGGCCTGCACTGCACCACACATGCTTGGAAAATTTTAATGCAGATTAACCAGATCTTAACCACATACTATAGTAACAGAATACGTAGCATGTAAGTTCTGTAACAGAATTTATCACCGAAATAATTCATAGTAGGTGGTCACCAAATAACGAATAAGGCCGTTTGAAGTTAATTTTTTGGTTAACATTACCCCTTCACCAATGGTCCCCTGGACACCAGGTAAAATCAACATATAAAAAAAATCAAATTCAATATATAAATTCGATTTATTACTTCGTGCATGATATTACTAGTTACTAGTAGCTAACGTATGTACGAACGTATGTACTTAGCTCTATATATGGGGGTCGTCTAAAGCGGAGCAGAATCACGTGATACCTGACCAATCAAATTAAGAATTTGATGATCTTAGGCAATTTTGCTTATTACTGTATCATATTACTACCTAAAACCCGTTTGAAGTTAAGCTTTCGGTTAACATCACTTTCTTCTTTGATGTCCCCTGGTAAAAATTAAAAAAATAAATACTGCATAACCACAAAAAAACTCGATGGGTGTAGTTTCGAATTTTGGCCTAAATTAAGATTAATTCAGGCCAAACTCGAAATAACTCTGTGCATTATTTCGTGGTTAAAATAAAATAATTTAAAAATAAAAAACAAATTAAAAAATAAAAACTTAAAAAAAAAAAATAAATAAATAAATAATAATAAATAAAGCTAAAATTTTAATTCCTATTTGCTGTCCTCACATATATGTTTTTTCAGTTTGCAATAAAACGATTCAACAAAAAACTGCTGAATAAAGAGCTTCCGAAGTGCTTTTTGTTCGATTGTGAAGAGCTAGAAAACTAGTATTAACGAGAAGAAATATTTGAATAAACATTTAGCTTTTAGGGAACATTCGGACAAAATTTGCTCGACCAATAGGAATTTAGAAAACACAAAATTCCAATCTGTGATCGCTGCATATATACTTTAAAATATTAATCCTAGGTGCTGCACAAAAAATGCGTGGTTAAAAAAAATTAAGCCAAAATTACGCAAAATTCTATTAATGAAACTGCATCTGCTAACTAAGTTAAAAGTTTCTGAGCCAATTTTACCATGGAGCAGGCCTATTTTTTTAAAAATTTCCTTTTTTGTGGCTAAAAAATTAAAAAATTTAATTTCTGGCCAAAATTAAGAATTTTGAAGATCATCAGCCTAAATTACTTAATGCTGGCCAAATATCCGTGCATTTTTTGTTCATCAGCTAGGTTTAATACTTTAAAATGATGCTGATCCGATCATTAGATCACAAGAATTTTGCCTGTAAAAATTATATACGTACGAAGTTCTTTTTATCGGATAAAATACTTTTTATAATAAATTAATTATATACCGATATTTATTTATTTTGCTCCTTTCTTTTATAAGAGGAATGTAATGTTAAGGCCATTTGAAGTTAATTATTCAGTTAACATCACCCCCAGCTGAAGTCTCCTCTCCTCCGAAAAATGAACAGCCAATCAAAACGCTGAATGACTCTCACCAGTAACCTGATTTACATCAACCAATGAAACTGCTTCATTTTTATATGTTCGTTTCATATGTTTGTTTCATTTTACCCCCTCCCCCCCTCCTATGAGTCCTGGAAAAGTGATGTTAACCAATGAATCAACTTCGAACGGTAAGTTGTAGCAAAATTTTTTATGTACTAATACTAACTCAACCATCAAATATAGCTGCTCAATAGAAAAGAGAGAAATCTATTTTTAAATTCAGTTAAAAGTTTTAAAAAAACCATGCTAAGTCATGTTTTTACATCTTTACTAGCAGAATTAATTGAACTCAAAAGGTTCTGAGTAGAGACTGCAATAATTATTGTTGTGATCAAAAATGTAAAAATGTACTTAACGTGTCTTTTTTAAAAACCTATGGGCCTAAAAATATATTTCTCTCTTTTATATTGAAAAGTTTTATAACAAAATTTTTTATATTAAATAATAGTAATTCTAATGCAATCAACTTAATCTTAACCATATACATTGGTATTCAAATTTAATTTTATATTGTATATACTACAATAGATTATAAATCTGTAATCGAATTTTAATAATAATAATATTTAAAAAAACAAATAAGATGGGTTGCATGAATATGCAATTTATTACACTAGTTTTTAGATTATTGCCTAAATTCGGAAGGTCATATCTCCAGGTTTCAAGGCCAAGTCTAATGTCTTGCCACCATTAGAACCATAAAGATTCAAAGAACCTATTTACTTAGTTATACAAAGGAGATTAGCTTAGTTCAAAAGCCTTGTGGATCACTTTTTTAGAATTTTATTGCTAAAAAAATTTTTTTAAAAAAAAAATAAAAATCCAGGTGGCCGGGTCAAAATTTTTATTTGATGTTATAAAAACCAAGAAATTAACTTTGTGAAGCCTTATATAAAAATAACTTTATAAAAAAACTTATGCAAATATTATATATTTATGAATTTTATGTATTGTAACTTTTATCAGCTATGATAAGTAATGGATGACATTCATAAATTAGAACATTTGTACACAATATTTGAACTTTTTGTGCTATCCAAGATGAATGTAAATTCCATTATTATGACTTCGCAACTTTATCTTAGTATAATAAAAATCGTTAAATTCGATTAGTATGAGCAGCATAAAAATTCATTCATACAAAGTTAGTACGTTTAATTTTTCTCAGTTTAAAATTTGATAAGTGACTATTCATTCTCATTTTATGACTAGATAGATTATTTGAGCGTGTGAATTATTTTCAATTCTTAATTAGCCCTATAACGATCTTTAAGCTTATATTATAAGGTTAATGAAGCATCGAATAATAAGATCGTAGTCGTTTTGTCAAATAAAAGTCTATATATTTTCATTTAAAAAATATTTATTAACAAAATTATTGAATATTTGTCTGAAAATAAAAGAACATTCATAATTGCTATATTAATAAAAAAATATGTATATTTCATAATCAATAAATACAATCACTTTACTGTATTACGATCTCAAATCTGTATGATAAAAAAAAAATAGAAATAATGGAAATAAAAATATAGAAGAAATTAACCAAATATAGAGTAAAATATATAAACAATATGATAATAAAACATGAAATAAGAAGATAAGAATAATAAAAAGAAATAGCATGACAACTCAATTACTAAGCAATACTAGTAATGATGATGTTAACTGGCAAATAATTCAGAGCTTAATTATATATCGGGTATGAACTCTATGAAACAATAAATTTTTTAAATTCAGGATCATGTTCCAAGATTTCCATTTTTTCAGTTGGCAAAATAATGTAAACATCTGTTCCATCCTTAGCACTAAATATTACAGATGCCCATCCACTTTCGATCACTACCCCAGTAATCTCTGTTTTATGGAAGTTCCATCGCCAAAATTTATTAAATTCTGCTCTTGACATTTTGACCAATTAGTTACTACCAAATCCTTACCATTAGATAAAAACCTTTGTATAATCAATGATTTATCTGGTTGTTGTTCAATCCAATCAATTGTGGATTGAATATGACTATTATTCATATCTGTAACGGTCTTTCGAATTTGAAGTGCTACTGAAGATGGTAAACTGTTAATTAATTGAGAGACAACCATTTTTGGGCATCCAGAACTAAATATAAAATAAAATTAATTAATATTAAAGTTATTTTTAAACATAAAAAAAAAAAGAATAAATCAAATCTATTTACAAAGTAACATTCCCAAAATAACTTTTGGAAATAGGTGGAATTAATCTATCACGTCCATCAATAGCAAATCCACAGAATACTTCAGTATTTAAATCAATCTTTTGAGCTCTAGTTATTGTCCTCCAAATATGAGCTACAAGTGCATCATTTGTTGAAATCCAGTTCCCATTGTAATACCAACAGAATAATAATCACGTAACCTTTTAAGATTATCTTGACTAAAGTGAAAATTTTGGTTAAAGACAAAATTGCAGAAGACTGTTGTACATTTAAAGCCTTTCAGACCCCAGTTGCATTATAAGATATTCATGGTGAACATGTGCTGGGGGATTACCACTTGTTTTTAATAAACTTCGATCATGAATAGGTGGATCAATATGCTCTAAATGAGCTCTTCGGCCCCAACTTTTCATAAAAGTATAGTAACCAAAAGCATCTGCAATTTGATGGTATATAGAAGTACTAAGAGCTACTGATCCATCAACAAAAGTAGTATATTGTACTATAAAAAGAATTAGATCAATTTTATTAGGTATTTGTGAATATGACATTAATGCTTGAGGAATAACCGCATGTCCCTATTTCTTATTTTCAAGTTGATTGATTGTAATATCAGAACATTCAGCAATAATAAACTGTACACCACAATCATTACAGTCAATAATAGTTCTACCATCGGGCGTGTTTTTAAGTGTACCAGCTAGAGGATAATAATCGTTTAATAAGTCTTCAAGTAAACTATAAGTTTTTGACTATTCATAAAAATTTTTTTTTAAAACGTTTTTAAAAAAAGAAATCTCTTCGAAGTAATATGATGGCATTAGAAGATCACAATTAGAAAGCGGAATTTGAACATGCTTCGTTGGTTTGGTTGGCTTAACGTAAATGGTCTCCTTAATTGTGACAGACATGTTGAGGTAGTAGACAATGGTTAAACTTATTATATTTGCCTTTATATACGTTTCAACTGATAATTTTGTTTCCGTTCATGTATCAGTAATACTACTTTTTTTATTAGAGTTCCAATCCATTATTCATTTAACTATATTTTGCATGGGTGATACAAACCAAAAAAGGAAATCCGATTTTGTAAATAAACTAAGTGCATTGTTATACTTGAAATGCTATTACGATAATATATGAAATAGATCATCAACTTCTAATTATATGAAATCACTGATCATTTATACACGACTATGCGCATACTCTGGATGATTATGGGGTAGACATTCGGAATCCTAAATTCATGTCCGCTCATATTACTTTTCTCTTTTTACTCATAATATTTTCATAATAATTCTTTTTGTTCTTTTTAATTTATAATCGATTAGAAAAGATAGTCTGTAGAATAGAATAAAATAGTTATTAGTAGTGTAGATTATAAACCAGAATTCATGTATATAAACCTGCTCTTTTTGCCTCTGTAGCAAGGTGAATTTGGTTTACTCTTTTATTCATTTAGTTAGCTCTCTTGTAATACTGAATAATAAAGTCTTTGTACATGTTCTCATATATGCTATAAAATACACTTTATATTCTTAAGTAGAATCTTATAGTTTGGTTAAGAGAAACTGTGTCTCTTATTGTTATTTATTGTAGTAAAGTAACTAACCTCTTATATCTTCATATATAAGTGTGTTGTTGTCTCTTTTATAAAAGCCTTATTTAATCCTCTCTGTTAAGTCATATACTAATATTATTATTAACCTGCCATATCACTATAGTTGTAGTCTTTATACTATAAACTATCTGTCTCTTGAATTTTTTTGAAAGGTGAATTCCAAGTGTAACAGCGTAAAATAAAAATTTAGGGTTAGAGCCTTAACCTAGATGCTATAGAACAGAGCATCACTTGTTGTTATATGTGGGAACCTATAGCAAAAGGATTCTTTGGGTCAACTAATCAAATTTTAAGATTTTATAGAATAACCAAATATATTTATAAAAACAACTTTTAATAATTAAATCTATTAATAAAAAGTATATAATTTCGCATTATTATTTTGATACTATTATATAAGTGATAATTATATCCCAATTTTGGGTATGATTTTCTTAAAATCATGTGATTGTTCTTTTTGCTGTAGGTTCTCCCATATGTAAAAAATTTCATTCCCAACATTTTTAATCAGTGCACCAAGGTCAATTTAAACACTAGTTATTGTGGCAGATTAAAATAAAATCTTGATTAAAATGAAATTATAATATAAAATCTTGAAAACTAAATTTTTTTTGGGGTGCATTTTTTAGGGTTAGGGTTAGGGTTTTAAACGCGCAGTCTAAGATCGATTTCGTTCTTATTGGAACTCCTTAGTTAGACATAGCTATGTTTGTAAAGTTGACAAGGTAACCAAGTTCACCAGCTAGGCATCCTTTTTATACTCTATCAAACTATTACAAACTCCTAACTATAAAACACTATTCTTCTTTGAAAAATATTTTTATTTGATATACTAATCGGATAACCCGATTTAAAATAGAATTTTATTTTTAGAAATTAATTTAATTTCGTTTATTATAAATTTCTATTTATGAACGTATTTTAAATATAATTAATTAATTTAATTAATCGCTAATTAAAATTATCCTTATTTGTTTCATTTTAATAATTTAATGATTACAAATATGTATCGTAATTTAGCAAATTAATTATTTGCATAATTATTATTAATTATTTAATTAAAACGATATTATTATTTATATTAAATCTATTTTATTTATATAATCAGAAATTAATACTTAGAATATACCCATATTTGGAAAAAAGCCGGATCTTCCGATTGGGCCTCTAAATTAAGTATATCCAATCCGTTATTTAATTAAAGTAATCTTTCAAATATAGAAGATGTTCAATAAACTTCCTTTTAAAACTAAGTTTTACCGATTAGGGTTATTTATTTATCCGATTCCGGTTTTCAGATAAATTTATTTATAGGAAATTAAAAATTACTATAAATAGTATAAATAATATATACATTAACTATTTCTAATTAGGATTAGGGTTACTTAGAAAGCTAGTGTTACCTTTTTTAGATTTAATATTACCATATTTGGGATTTATAATTACAATTAGGATTTTAAATGCGCAGTCTAAGATCGATGTCGTTCTTATTGGAACTCCTTAGTTAGACGTAGCTATGTTTGTAAAGTTGACAAGATAACCAAGTTCACCAGAGAGGTGTCCTTTTTATACTTTATCAAACTATTACAAACTTCTAACTATAAAACACTATTCTTCTTTGAAAAATATTTGTATTGATATACCAATCGGATAACCCGATTTAAAACAGAATTTTATTTTTAGAAATTAATTTAATTTCGTTTATTATAAAAATTTTAAATTTTTTTGTAATTTTTCTAATTGTTCGTTCGTTTTGTTACACAAGATCCTGTGATATAATTGGCCAATCATATCAACCTGCGATATAGCAACCTGCGATATTTAACAACCTCCTTTAATTAAAATGATATTAATATTTATATTAAATCTATTTTTTTTATATCGGAAATTAAATACTTAGAATATACCCATATTTGGAAAAGAGCCAGATCTTTCGTCGGGGCCCCCAAATAAGGTATATCCGATCCGTTATCTAATTAAAATAATCTTCCGAATATATTAGATGTTCAATGAACTTCTTTTTAAAACTAAGTTTTACCGATGAGGGTTATTTATTTATCCGATTCCGGTTTTCGGATAAATTTATTTATAGGAAATTAAAAATTACTATAAATAGTATAAATAATATATACATTAACTATTTCTAATTAGGATTAGGGTTACTTAGAAAGCTAGTGTTACCTTTTTTAGATTTAATATTACCATATTTGGGATTTATAATTACAATTAGGGTTTTAAATGCGCAGTCTAAGATCGATTTCATTCTTATTGGAACTCCTCAGTTAGATGTAGCTATATTTGTAAAGTTGACAAGGTAACCATGTTCACCAGAGAGGCGTCCTTTTTATACTCTATCAAACTATTACAAACTCCTAACTATAAAAGACTATTCTTCTTTGAAAAATATTTGTATTGATATACCAATCAGATAACCCGATTTAAAACAGAATTTTATTTTTAGAAATTAATTTAATTTCGTTTATTATAAATTTCTATTTATGGACGTATTTTAAATATAATTAATTAATTTAATTAATTATTAATTAAAATTATCCTTATTTGTTTCATTTTAATAATTAAAAAATTACAAATATGTATCGTAATTTATGCAAATTAAATATCTGCATAATTATTATTAATTATTTAATTAGGATTTTGATAAATTTAGCAGGTTGCGATATCGCAGGTTAATATTTAAAAAAAATCAAAATGATTATTAGTTAAGGTTAGGGTCCGAACTAGTATTAATATTAGGTTAGAGGGTGCATATATATATATATACAAAATTAAGCGCGAAAAACTTTTAATTAGAAGCCCAAGACTAGTTTACATAATGAAATTTCAGGTTATCTAAAAATTTTAAATTTTTTTGTAATTTTTCTAATTGTTCGTTCGTTTTGTTACACAAGATCCTGTGATATAATTGGCCAATCATATCAACCTGCGATATAGCAACCTGCGATATTTAACAACCTCCTTTAATTAAAATGATATTAATATTTATATTAAATCTATTTTTTTTATATCGGAAATTAAATACTTAGAATATACCCATATTTGGAAAAGAGCCAGATCTTTCGTCGGGGCCCCCAAATAAGGTATATCCGATCCGTTATCTAATTAAAATANTGCATAATTATTATTAATTATTTAATTAAAACGATATTATTATTTATATTAAATCTATTTTATTTATATAATCGGAAATTAAAAACTTAGAATATACCCATATTTGGAAAAAAGCCAGATCTTCCGATTGGGCCCCTAAATTAAGTATATCTGATCCGTTATTTAATTAAAGTAATCTTCCGAATATATTAGATGTTTAATGAACTTCCTTTTAAAACTAAGTTTTACCGATTAGGGTTATTTATTTATCCGATTCCGGATTTCGGATAAATTTATTTATAGGAAATTAAAAATTACTATAAATAGTATAAGCAATATATACATTAACTGTTTCTAATTAGAATTAGGATTACTTAGAAAGGCTAGGGTTTTAAACGCGCAGTCTAAGATCGATTTCGTTCTTATTGGAACTCCTCAGTTAGACGTAGCTATGTTTGCAAAGTTGACAAGGTAACCAAGTTCACCAGATAGGTGTCCTTTTTATACTCTATCAAACTATTACAAACTCCTAACTATAAAACACTATTTTTCTTTGAAAAATATTTGTATTTGATATACTAATCGGATAACCCGATTTAAAATAGAACTTTATTTTTAGAAATTAATTTAATATCGTTTATTATAAATTTCTTTTTATGGACGTATTTTAATTAAAATTAATTAATTTAATTAATCGTTAATTAAAATTATCCTTATTTGTTTCATTTTAATAATTAATTGATTACAAATATGTATCGTAATTTATGCAAATTAATTATTTGCATAATTATTATTAATTATTTAATTAAAACGATATTATTATTTATATTAAATCTATTTTATTTATATAATCAGAAATTAGATACTTAGAATATACCAAAATTTAGAAAAAGCCAGATCTTCTGATCGGGGCCCCCAAATTAAATATATCTGATCCGTTATCTAATTAAAATAATCTTTCGAATCTAGTAAATGTTTAATGAACTTCCTTTTAAAACTAAGTTTTACCGATTAGGGTTATTTATTTAACCGATTCCGGATTTCGGGTAAATTTATTTATAGGAAATTAAAAATTACTATAAATAGTATAAACAATATATACATTAACCGTTCCTAATTAGGGTTAGAGTTACTTAGAAAGGCTAGGGTTATCTTTTTTAGATTTAATATTACCATATTTGGGATTTACAATTATAATTAGGGTTTCCTTTTTAGGACTTAATATATCCTTTTTAGAAAATTAATATAACCAAATATGGAAACAATGCTAAAACCTTATTTAACCTGTTTAGGGTTAGGTCACGTGATCGGTTTAGGGTTATATATGATTAGTGTTAGCTTTCTAGGGGTCGCTCAGCCGTTTGTGATTGGTCAAAAACCCCATTACATATAAAAAAACAAGCCAGATTTTTATTGGCTACTTGTCGTGTTTATATTAAAATATAAGACCAATTTGATTGGTTAATAGACGTGTATAATTTGCTTATATTCTAGGATTAGGTCTATTATAATAAAATATAAGACGCAATTTGATTGGTCAAAAAACCTGTTACATATAAAAAATAAGACGGATTTTTATTGGCTACTTGTCGCATTTATAATAAAATATAAGAC
>QKWP01001868.1:85239-103129 GCA_003550325.1 Gigaspora rosea | reverse complement strand
CACCAGATCCGGATAGATAAGTATAGATCATCTTTGATCTGTTTTTTTATTTATTTTTTTTCACTTGCCTTCGCTTTCTTTGCTTTTCTTGTTAACTAAATTTTTTTTTCTTTTTATCCCATTTATTTAGCTTGTTGTTATCTTTCGTCGTGCCGTTGCAGTTGGTGTCGTCATTGGTGTTGCCGTTGGTGTCGTCGTTGGTGTCGTCGTTGGTGTCGTGTAGTTATATTTTCCCTGGGTTTGGCGTCTTATAGGTGCTCATGTAGGTGGTCTTATGGGTGGTCTTTCGTATTTCTTATGGGTTGACTTTTGTTTTGCCCGATGTTTGGTCTTATGTTTAGGAACTTGGAATCAGCCAGTGAAGTGACTCTGGTAAAGGTTCCTCTTTTTCCTTGTTTTTTTTTTCTTATTTTCTTTAACCTGTTTTAGGGTTTGTTTTTTTTTTAGGTTGCCAGAATATAGAATCTTTACCATTCGTCGTTGGTGTCGTCATTGTTGGTGCCTCTTTTTGCCGCTAATGTCTGTTGGTATCTTTTTTTATCGCTGGCACGTCATCGTTTGTTGGTGTCGTTGTTCGTTGGTGTTTTGGTGAGTCATTCTTCAGGTCTTTTTCGTCGTTGGTGAGTCGTTCTTTGGTGCCTTTTTTCGTTGCTAGTTTGGTCATTTATTGGTGCCTTGTTTCGTCGCTGTGCCGTGCACCTTTTCATCACTTGTCGGTGTTTCCACTTCGTTTACTGATATTGTACCAAGTTGATTTCGGTAGTGCCGTGTTGTGTTATTGCTGTATTTTTCTAGTGTCTTGTATTGCTGTATCACCGTGTATCGCTGTATTGTCGTATCACTGTATTGCCGTATCGCCGTATTACTGTATCGCCTTATTGCCGTATCATGCCATATTCCGCTAAAGGTCTTTAGGGTTAGGGTTAGGGTAAATATTAGAAAATAGAATGTGCCTAGGTTAAAGTTAGGGTTAGGGTAGTAGCACGGGGTTAGTGTAAAAGATAGTAGTTGTCCGGGTTTAGTGTTTAGATAGTAGCGCAAGATTATGTAAGTGTAGATTTGAATACTATTTGTAAATTATTATAATAAATAAATATGAAATAAATATAAATATATATAAAAAATAAGTATATTAAATCGTTTGGCTTGTGTATTGGTAATTTTAAGATTCAAAGTTTTTTTAATCGGTTCGATCATAGGATACACGACCAAGTTAGTAAAGTGAGGTTGGATGCCGGGTTACACTAACCCTTTTGACCAACTGATGGTTCGGACATATGGGTCATGTGACCTTCGCTTATTTTGATTGGTCAATAGGCCAGAGATATATAAGTAATATATCTCTGGCCAGAGATATATAGAAAAGCCCTTTTATTATATATAATTTAAATTAATATAAATCAATTCGAATTGTTTCGAATTGTTTCGATACTATTTAGAATAAGTTAAAATATGGCAGACATTTTTCTATTTCAAGTTCCGAAGACGAAACAAGCAAAGAAGATAGAGATAAATCTGATGATAATGATTCAGAAAACGATAACACTGTATAAACCAATTTATTTAATTGATTGAAATATTATTTTAAAATCTTCAAATAATATTTTCTAATTATATTAATATAATCTAATTAATTAGGAACAAGGAAGTAAACGTAAAAATAATTCGAACTATTTCAATAAGGTATAATATTTAAAAATAATACGAATTAATTTGAAATAATTTAATATTAATAAATTTATTTTAGGTGAATAAAAGACCAAGAATCGGTAAATAATATACGAATTTAAAAATTTAGCAATTTAGCACTTAAGCAAAATATTTCGAAAGGTTGCGATTTTACTAACCTAATTTTAAAAATTACTGAATTAGTGGATTTAGATCCGAAAGAAGTCCAAGAAGCTCCGGATGAAGATGTAGATAAAGAGAAAGAAATGGATAATTATGAGAAAAATACGGATAATGATGAGTAAAAGTTTTTTGGTTTGTTTTGTTTTTTTTTTATATACGAATAATGCTGCGTTTTTTTTTATTTTTTTATATTTCTTTAATATAGGATTATCAAAAATTTATTTTTTTATAAATAATAAAGTTATTATAAAATGCAGATTTTGTTTATTTGGATAAATTGTTTTTTGTTTATTGAATTTAGTATATTTCGAAATAATTCGAATTATTGCAATATAACGTAAAATATCACTATTTAAATATATTTATATATAATACTTATTACATAATTTGCATTGTTTCGATATAATTCTATAATTTGCGTACATTTCTAAATAAAATTGAAATAGTTCAATTTTTACATTTTTCGTATAATTAATAAAAGTTTCGTTATTTCTGCTACTACTTATGTCAAAATATTGCGCAATGTTGCGATTTATTTCGAATTATTGCGGTATAATTTTTGTAATATTGCGTAATTTATTACGTATATATTTCGTAATATTCCGTAATTGAAAATTGCGAAATATTTCGCGTCGATTCGTAAATCTTGCGCAAGTTTTCGGCCCGTAATAACTTACGTAAGATTACGTTTATATATTTTGCTGATATAATAGGCATTTTAAAAATTTTCTAAAACTTTGACTGAAGATAACTTGGCACTCACTTAACCAAATTCAATGAAAATTTTTTTATTCGAATTCTACAGTTTTGTAGAATTCGAATAATCAAAATTGATCAAGTGTGTGCCAAGTTAGCTTTGATCAAGATTTTAAAGAATTTTTTAAAATGCCTATTACATTCCAAAACGTTTATTATATAAAACTGTGTCAAAAACTTTAAGCATTTACACTATTTAAATCACTAAATCATTTATAATATATAATTCTTATGCAATATTTAATTTATTAAAATATTTATTACCAACACAAAAATAATTTTATTGCACAATGAACACATTAAAATATTATTATATAACAAACAAAATAGAATCTATCCAGAAAGAAAACTACCCAACTTATAAAAAAAACTTTCACACTCGCTCACATTATCTAATAAGTCAACAAAAACAAATTCATAAAAGAAAAAGCACTAAAAAACTCTATAGTAACTTTAGAACAAAAATTATGCTAATATAATGGCACTAGAACAAAGGCTCCAACAATAAAAACTTTAACAACCTGAAAATAATAGAAGAAAGCAGAAAAAAAAATGGTTTAGTTAAAAAAGCTGAAAACAATACACAATAGCAACACCAAAATAACACAACACCAAAAGTGACAAAATATATATCAGCAATTCTCCAATTATTGTGAAGCGGCTCCAATCATGGCACCAAAAGCTGTTCTAAAAAAGCATGTATTAATAGGTTTCCGAAAATAAGTTACCTTCAAAAGAAGCTATCCCCAGATTTTTAGAAAAATTTTTAAAGAAATTGTTGATAGGTGCTACATAATCTTTTTTTTTATTATATAAACTTCAAAAGTTTGATTAAGTAAAGTTGTTCAGCGCAACGAAATACATCATAGTAAAAATTTCATAATATTTGAACAACTTTTTATTAGTACATTTTTTAATTTTTTGAAAGTTTAACAATTCAAAAATAAGCTATTCCACGTTTTTTTGTATAACTTTTTGGCCAAAAAGGGTAGCTTATTTTTAGACAAATATGGTAGTTACATAAAGCAAAAGAAACAAGCTGGCAACAAAGACTCCAACTACCCTACTATTGACAAGAAAACATAGTACAAAAGTGATAAAACCTACTACTAGTTGTACCAACTATCCAAACATAGTATCCAAAGCAACAAAATCCTCACTGAAGATTCTCCAATTATGGCAACACAAATAGTTATATCTAAAAAAAAAAGCAGGTATTAGTTACATGAAACAAAAAAAACAAGCTGGCAAAAAAAACTCCAATTATCCTACTACTAGCAAGCAAACATAGTATAAAAGTGATAAAACCCACTACTAGTTGTACCAACAATGATACAACGACTCTGACCATGGCACCAAAAGCATTGAAATTCTTACTGGCAATTCTTAATAAAAACAGTTGTATTTAAAAAAAAAAAGTAGGTATTAGTTACATGAAACTAAAAAAACAAGATGGCAACAAAGACTCTAATTACCCACTACCAGCAAAAAAACATGGTACAAAAGTGATAAAACCCACTACTAGTTATACTGACTATGGGACAGTGACTTCAAACACAGAAACAAAAGTAACAAAATCCTTACCGGCGATTCTCCAATTACGGCGATGCAGTTGTACCTGAAAAAAATTAGCTAAACGTTATTAAAAAAAAAAAACCAAAAAAACCAACTGTTCTAAAAAAAAAACTTATCTGATTGGCCAATCTGTTGGTAGGGGTAGTAAAAATATTTGGTACCACTCGGGTAGCCCAGGACTTTCTTTTACTTATATTTAATTATTTTAAAAATTGTTGTATAAAATTTTTTAAACTTTTTTTATTTAAAAAATATAGATTTAAAGAATTTATATAACTATATATCTTATATTTTTAGCTTTGTACAATTTTTTAAATTGTTTACAATAATATGTTCCCACTGTATATTACCGTAGATTTCTGAAAATAAGCTACCTTCAAAAAAAGCTACTCCCAAACTTTTAGAAAATTTTTAAAAAAATCATTAACAGTCGCTACATATAAAACTTTTTTTTTACTATGTAAACTTTAAAAGTTAAATTAAGTAAAGTTGTTCAGTGCAACGAAATACACTTATAGTAAAAATTTCATGGTGTTTGAACAACTTTTTATTAGAATATTTTTAATTTTTCGAAACATTTAACAATTTAAAAATAAGATATCCTATATTTTTTGTGTAACTTTTTGGCCAAAAAGGGTAGCTTATTTTCAGACAAATATGGTATATTGTTAATTTATCGCTATTTTGTTGTTTGTAAATATAGTTATCTATATAATTTTGATATTATTGTATACTATTATTATTAACTAAGATTGCTAATTGGCATTGTTTTTGGCATCTTTGCTGCATATTGGCAGTAGGTTTTCTAGATAATAGGTACTTCAAAGTAGATAATTTAGGATTAGCTTGTTAACTAAATTGATATAATTGTAAGATTAGAGCTAGTATAAGGTTAGAGTTCAAGTTTATGACTGAGTTAGAGTAGAATATATAGTAAAAGTATATATTAGTTTAGTATATATAAATATCATATTTTATGTAAATATATTTAGATATAGTATATTGTTTTATAAAATATAGTTGTTTTTTAAACAGGAGTTTATGTTTGTACTAATTTTAATGAAAATAGTAAAAGTATAAAAAATAAAGTTTTTTGATTATAAATTATTATATAAAAATATATAAATCCAATAAGTGCACTAACAGATATTACGTAATATTTTAGAGGAGGAGTGGTAGCTGGATATTAATATATTAAATATATACTTCACATATAATATAGGGGGGAGGGGGTGGCTCTTTTTATAAAAAGATATTATGTAATATTTGTCAGTGCCCTAAATATCTTTTAAATATTTAAAACAAGTCAACAAAAAAAATGAATAATTACAATTTCAAAAAGTTTTTTATAGAGTTTTTGCAATATTTATTTGTAGTATTGACAATATGGACATTTGGACTTAATTAAAAATAATATGAACAAAATATAGACATAGTAATTTATGGACATAGACATATAGGTTTGGGCATAGTTCAAATTTTTTAAAAAATATGGACATATACCAAGTGCCAACACTGTTTATTTGTATATAATTGCACAGATTTTTGTATATACCCTGGCTAACACTATCAATATTATCTAGTAGCTTTATACAGATATTTGCAAGACAATCGAAGTATTATTTTGAGTTTAACAATAAGCTATACTTCAAATTCTGCAAATTTGCAAGTTCAAAATCATTAAACCAATAAAAATATACTATTTAACTACAGATTTTGCAAATTCTATTATAAAAATGCATTAGAATTTTTGTGATTGCATTATTTTAAACACTTTCTTTATAAGAAAAATATACTATAAAGGTATGAATTAAGGGCATAATAGCACAGATTTTAGTAGTATATATTAAACCAATATTATGTATATAGGGTGCGAAACGGGCCGGGCCGGGTCAGGCTTTCTAAGACCCGAAACAGAGACTGAAA
This sequence comes from Gigaspora rosea, assembly GCA_003550325.1. Lineage (NCBI taxonomy): Eukaryota > Fungi > Glomeromycota > Glomeromycetes > Diversisporales > Gigasporaceae > Gigaspora > Gigaspora rosea. The sequence continues at coordinate 97,021 of QKWP01001868.1, read as the reverse complement.
ATTTTTTTTAGGCCCGATTCAAGCCCGAAGCCCGACAAAAAGCCCGTTAAACAAACCGGGCCAGGCCTTATTATAAATCGGGCTCAAGCCTGACAAAAAAGCCCGCTAAGCAAACCGGGCCGGGCTTTATTTAAATTCGGTCCAAGCCCGGCCCGGCCCGGCCCATATTTTATATAGATTTTTTACTCCGATAGCAGAAGATGCCGTCAGAAATCATATTAAAACCTTTATTAAAAGCTGATAGTATATGTTGAATACCGATAGCAAGGATAATAATATATTCAAAATGAAAATTTTTATTTAATGAAGTACAATATTTGTAAGTGTATTTCAAAAAGCAAATTATTCGGCTTTCTGCCATTTCAAAATTATATTTTCGAAAAATCCTTATTGAATTTGAGCCCGAATTGTTAGCTACATCCAAGGAAAATTTAACCGAACTTCAAGTAACTAACTACTCTAATCTAGTTTGGTGACAAAAAGATTGAAATTGTATCCTTTTTTTTTTTTAAAAAAATTATACCGATCAGTTACATTATTTTTACCTTACGTAAAAAACTATCATCATTAATCAGATTGAGTATCATCTCTCAATTTTTCCCAGCCTTGTTCCTTTTCATTTCTTAGCCAGTCTTGGCCACACACTAACATTTCAGCAGTTTCCGGAGAGAGGTTTGATCGTTCATCATCAATAATCCTACCTGCGATACTAAATATCTAAACAAACAATGCATGGTTAATGCAAGAACTTGGCCAATACTGAAGCTAACCAAAGAAAATTTTTTCTAATAATTAAATGGTTAACTTCAGTATTAGCCAAAGTTTAGCATTAATTACCAAAAAATAAGTTAGTTTACATCAATAAGTCAATACCGATACTTACCGTATAAGCGCGAAATAACGCGCAAGAGTTAATTTCGAATTTTAGCTAAAATTCGAAATTAACTTCTGCGCGTTATTTCGTGCTTATACAGTAATTGAAATTTTACTTACTGATTCGGAGGCCACAGAGGTTATTGGGATTGCAAGAACATCCCTCGCCATTGATGATACTGAAAGATACTTCAGTTCATTTTCCTTCCACTACACTAGAACGTCAAACGTCCCAGAACAGAACGGGAAACAAGCGGATCACTCAAATATTGCTCAAATTCATTCATATTATTTGTACCATGAACTTGATTATCTTTAAGAAAATGGTCATAGCTCTGCATCAATTCGTCATCCTGTGAAAAAAGATCAGAAAAGTCGCTATAATTATTAAAAGAAGCTGTATTTTGCGCATATGTCGATTGATAAATCGTCGAAGCTCTATAAATTAAGAAATAGCTATTAATTTAGTAAAAATCGGTTTTTTTTTTAAAAAAAAAGTAAAATTTAAAGATAACTTTCCTCATTTTAATATCGTTTAGTTTTTCCTCTGCTTTAGCAAATGATAGATTCATTTTTTGCTCATATATATGAGTAAGTAATGACATCTTGTAGCGAGGATCCAAAATCGATGCAAGGCAATGCATTTCTTCCATATCTGCCCAATATTTATCGAATTTTGATTGCATTGGTATGACCATTTGACAAATAAGCAGATTTGTGTTAGTAATATATCATTTAATGTATATCTTGATTTTTACCAAATGGGGAAGAAAAACATTTGCAGTCGAATATTTACTTCCAGAAATAATATTCGTGACTATATTAAAAAAATTAATGTTCAATTAGTATGTTTTTGATAAATTAACTCTAAAAAAATTTAAAATTTAGAAAATATGCGTAAAAGATTGTATTATAAATTCTTGGTTGCCTTAAAAGAGTTAGTAGCCCGGACTAATTTGTCTTTTTTTAAAATAGAACCAGTAGTTCAAACCACTGGTTTTATATTAAAAAAAACAAATTAGTCCAGCCTATTAATATTCTGGATTACCTTTATAAAACGGTTTTAAAAAGCTACAAATATCTTTAGCCTTATCCCAATCATCATCGAAAGGCACAATTAAACCAAAATTACTATCTCACAGTGCAAGACGTTCAAAAACTTTTTTATATAATATGGTAGATGATAACATGAGATACACAGAATTCCAACGAGTCGGAACGTCAAGAGTCGGTCGTAAACTAGACACAAGCTCGGAACAATATCCAACTACGGCATCTTCAAAGTTCTGTTGTTGTGCTTGCGAGCCATAAATCCACTTAAGCATTCTCGAATTTTACATATAACATTCCTAACCGTTTTTAGACCATCAGTAACTACTAGGTTCAATATATGAGCACAGCACCGCTGATGCAATAAACTTCCATTTGCGATAAGCATGTTTTGTCTCTCAAGATTGCGCTTTAGATTCGTTATAGCGGCATTATTACTGGATGCATTATCCATCGTGATTGCTAACGTTCTAGATGCAATGTTCCACTCATTAAGGCACGTTAAGAGCATTTCACTAATAACGATTCCCGTATGTGGTGCAGGAACCAATTTGAACCCCAAAACTAATTTCTGAAGCTTCCAGCTTTTATTGATGAAATGATACGTTATAACCATATACCCAAGGTTTGGACTGACGTCCATAAATCCGTTGTATAACTAATATTTCCGGGTGCCTCTTGTACTATTATACGAACTTTTTCTTTAAGATTACTAAAAATTTTCATGCAATCTTCATGCGCCGTTCGTTCACTTACCATTTTATATTGTGGTTGCAAGTTTTTAACGAACTTTATGAAACCTTCATGCGTAACCATGCGAAATGGATAAGAATGCCAAATAATCATTTCCATCATATCCTGTCGGCTTGTTTTTTGGGAAAATATGTAGGGAACAAGGCCTGATTCTGACAACTGTAACTTTTGTTGTGAATTGTCTGCCTTTAAATATTTCCTACATTTCGTGTTTTTCATATGTCTGATTAAAGAACTTGTCCCCGTTTCATTATCATATTTTAAAAAGTTCTTGCAATGCGTACATTGAACAGAATCCTCTAAAAAAGAAAAATTATATAGCATAGCTATTAACTAGTAACATAATTAATTACAATTATATTACAAAAAAAATAATTTTACTCTTATTGGAATCTTTAACGAAATGATGATCTTTAAAAACCCATGACTTATTTGCTCTACGTTTTTTACTAACAACAGCTATCTCACAGTCTTTATCAATAGTCGTTATTTCTGAGCTTTCATTAATCGTGGTTGCTTCGGGTCTTTCCCTTCGCTAATAGCAGAATAAATGGTTTGTACTTCTAATTATAATAGATGAGCGTTAGTAAATTTAATTTAGAATCATGGTTCTTTAGCGCATTAGCATACCATTATTCTTTTTTTATCTAATCCCAAAAAAAAAAATTGTAATGTTAATTATATATAATAGAATAATTCAAATCGTCATTACTTAATTAAGATGAATAATTTTTATCAATACTTGCAGGAGATAATTGAATTAAGAAAAATAATTCTACAGAATTTGATATATATCGACCCAACTATGTATGCCATCTAAAAAAAATATATAGATATATATTAATTATTGTTTAATTTACGAATGTTATTCTAATCAATCTATATTTGTTTACCAGACTTACTTGTCTGGCTTTTTGATTTCTTACTAAAGGTATGTTTTCCTACCTAGTGAAGTTTACATACATATGTACGTATAGTGCAAGTCTAAAAAAAATTAAAATCTTTATTCCTTAAAAAAAAGATAACCAAGTAATACAATTTTTTATTCTTGTACCGTATCGGTTAGTGCACAAGAATTAAATTTCTTACTCCTACATTATAACTACAATATAAGGTATTTTCAAATATACTTTTGCTTTTTGCTTTTTTTTTTCAACAAAACCCGAGTTCGGCTTTTGTTGAAAAAAAAAGCAAAAAGCAAAAGCATATTTGAAAATACTTATAGTATATATATGCATATATATGTAATCTATCTCTAGGGTTTACNTTTTTTTTTTCAACAAACCCCGAGTTTGGCTTTTGTTGGTTATATTGTATAACCAACAAAAGCCGAACTCGGGTTTTGTTGAAAAAAAAGCAAAAAGCAAGTATATTTGAAAATACCTTACCCTATATTATAACTACAAATATAGTATATATATGCATATATATGTAATCTACCTCTAGGATTTACGGGCCTAATCGGGCCTAATCAGGTATATCACAGAGGCTCGGCACCAGCTCGATATTTTTTAGGCCTGACCCGAGCCCGGCCCGCTTTATAAAAATGTGAGCCCGAAACTAGGCCCGAGCCCGGCCCGGCCTGCTAATTTCCGGGTTTAGCCCGGCCCACTCTGCAACCTATATGTATATAAGAGGCATGGATTGGTATAAATTTTTGGCCTATAATGAACTGTATACCCATACAAATTGGACTGTTAGTAACTCAAATTTTGCAATACTTTACTACAAATACACAGATTTTGGCACAAAAATTAATGTAAATTAACATGCTATACTAGGATTCCAAATAGGAGTCTTAGCTAGGTCGGGTCTGATCCGGGTCAGAAAAACCCAGGTCAGGTCTGACCCGGGTCAGAAAAACCCAGGTCGAGTCAAACCCAGGTCAGACCCGGGTTAATGATGACAAAACCATTTCATTGCAAAAATAAGTAATTAATTAATTAATTTATTATAAAAAAGTATTTATCTGATAAAAAGAATCATATGTTATGTACAATTTTTACGGCAAAATTCTCTTGATCTAGTAATCGGATCTGCATCATTTTAAAGTATATATATAGTAATCACAGATCAGAATTTTGGGTTTTCCAAGTTCCTATTGGTCAAGCAAATTTGGAATGCTGTAATTATTATACCATTTTTTAATGCCTTTATTAATGCCCTTAAAACAACACAATATTGTAAAACGTGAATTTTCCAAATTTACTTTTGTTGCTGGATTGCCTAATATTTACAGGAAATATTGGCAGAAAGAGAGATTAGTAAAAAAAAAACAAAAATTCGCTCTTTTGCCAAAGATTATCAAAAAAAGAATAAATGAACAAATGGACAAAGCTTTTCTTCTTTTGGTCCTCTCGCTGGCACAAGAAATTTATTAAAGAAAACAAAGAAGATTTTTACTAAATTTGTGCCCAAATTGCTAACCGTATTTTAGTCTGCATCGAGCTAAAATATCTACCGTGTAATTGCTTGCGGAAGTTATTTGGATGATTTCATAAATTTCTTGTATTACTTCTGCCAAAAAGTTTTATTTGCACTAAAATTGCTCTTTTAGTAGAAATTGGCAAATTAGCCAACGCACTGAAAAGATTTTTTAGACCAAGAACCCAAACCTCAACCAAACGAACTAAGCAAAAAGCCAGAAAAAACTAAACCAATTAATCCACCCAACTGATCGATATTGGGAACAATTGAGTAACCTTTGGCTCAAGAGTCAGTTTTACAATATAAATAACTGTAACCGTTTTGTCAAGATCGGCCTAATAGGTGGCTACTGTTTCATAAATTACATAACCAATTCTGTTTTTAACTTTTAATTCAAAAAAAATTACCAAACCGAACTAGCCCAACTATAAAAGAACTCCGTGACCTCAAGCCTTTTCAAATTAAAGACATTTTTGTTAATTTGGAAGATAGTGAAGAAACCAAAGAAAAGAAAACTTGAGATCGGAAAGACGTGCAATGAAGAGATGGTTATTACATTACTCGGAGCGAGAAAAATAATGTGATTTGGTGTAAACTGAAAAAGAATTTAAAATATCGCTTATTATTAAATGATGATTTGCCTGAATATTATGAAAACTATCCCAAACTTCAAAAATCTATTATTCTGGGAAACTGAAGTGACAAAGATGAACAGCAGCCAAAGGGGCCTTTACAATTGCTAGAAAGGGAAGAGAAGTAGCCCAAATATTTTTGTTGACAGAGCCAAGAACGAATGAGAGAGCAAGTATAAAATAGCCGTACAAAAAAAGTTCACGAATTTGAAAACGTTTTGTATAATAGTCTCAAATTCAAGAATAAATGCAAGTGCAAGAACAAGTGCAAGAACACAATAGTATATTTAGTATCAGAATTTTTTTGTGATGATTCAATGCAATCTAACTCAGCATATTTATAAATATTATATAATGCGAATTTACAGATTTTAACTAAGATTTTAACATTTTATACAAAAACTCCTGTAGCAGAGCCATGGATCATGTGTCAAATTATATAAGATAAGCAACAATGAAGTTTACAATTAGCTAATTTGTAAAAATTTATGTATATATAGACAAAATCTGATTAAGAATCAATATGTAGTGTCTTTATTTAGATATATCAATATATTATTAATAATAAAGATAAAAATTAGATAAAAAACTTTTATCATACGGTATCATGCGCATTAATACACATTTTATTATAAAATACGAATTTTTATTTCTAGGTATACCACTGCATTATTGCCAAAATCGTTGCGTCATCCATCATTAACCCAGGTTGGGTTTGACATGAAGCAGATCAAACCTGGGTCGAGTTTGGCATGAGGCGGGTCAGATCCAGGTTGGGTTTGATATGAGGCGAGTCAGACCCAAATCGGGTTTTGACACAAGTTGGTCTGACTCGGGTTAGGCCCAAACCCGACCCAACCCGACCCATTAAGACCCCTAATCCCAAATAATACATATAAAGGTTATATTGAAATTTTAAATAAAAAAAGAAGTTTTTTACTAAAATGTTATATTTGAAAAGAGGTTATTGGCCAAAAGGTTATATTTAAAAGTAGATAAGCCTTTAATGTTATGGATAAAATTAATAAATTTTAGATAGATTATATTTAAAATTTGGATAACCAAATAAAAATATATATATATATATTTGTTATATTTTTAAGAGTATTGCTAATTTGCCCTTTTAGTGATGTAACCACACTATAATTTACCAATCAGGTTGCAGAATCTTGTATAACAAAATAAAAAAAAATTTTAAAAAAATTTAGAAAAAAATCAAAAAATTATCAATATTATAAAATTTGGGTTTGAAAATTTCATGCACTTGCACGATCATGCACTCCTTTGATCGATCAATCAAATTTTAGCATGTGACAGGCAATCAAGGTCAAACCAAGCTTCCGACCTTCCGACCCATCAATACAAATTTATTTTACTAATTCGTATAATATACTAAAATCGTTATTATAATAGCAATATTTTTATTAATAATACTTGTAATAAAAAAAAAAAATCCAAAGAAAAAAAAACTAAACAATTCAAAATCGTCAAAGAAAACATCAGAAAAAACATAACGCCCAAAAAAAAGACAAGAACACCGGAAGAACAACTAAAGAAAACGTGCAGGAAATCCAAAATCGCCAAGAAGAGGAACTCCGGAAAAACATCTATACAAGAAAGAAAGTTAATAAACACAGAAAATACAAAAAACACAAAAAAAAAAATTAAGATTCACCAAAGAACGATACAATTTCGCCAAAGAATTCCCGGAAAACGATGCAAGTTCACCCAAAGACAAAACACCGGAAGAAGCCTAAAGCAAGAAAGAAATTAGTAGAAAACGTGCAAGAAATCCAAAATCACCAACCCATAAAAACGTCTNATTCCGCCAAAGAATCCCTGGAAAACAACGCAAGTTCACCCAAAGACAAGAACACCGGAAGAAGCCTAAAGCAAGAAAGAAATTAGTAGAAAACACGCAAAAAATCCAAAATCGTCAACCCGTAAGAACGTCTAAACAAGAAAGAAAGTTAATAAACACAGAAACAAAAAAAAAAAAAAAAACTCGCCAAAAAACGATACAAATCCGCCAAAGAATCCCCTGAAAACGACGCAAGTTCACCCAAAGACAAGAAGACCGGAAGAATGTCTAAAACAAGAAAGGAATTAGTATTGAACATAAGAACGCCAAGAAAAAAGAAAATGAATACAAAAAACATTATAACAAAACTCACCAAAGAACGACGAAATCGCCGAAGAATCACCAGCAAAGTTGATGAAGAATTACCAGAAAATGACATAAAGTCAATGAAGATCACCAGGAAACAATAGCGCTAAGTCTACCAAAAGAACACCTAAAACAAGAAAGAAAGTTAGTAGCAAACACAAGAAACATCAAGAGAAGAAGGAAAAAAAAAGACTCCCAGAAATGATGAAATTCGACGAAGTATCACCAGAAAGGACGACCGGAAGAGCTCTAAAAACAAGAAGCAAAGTTAGTAGTGAGCACAAAAAATAGAAATACCAAGAAAAAAAAAAGCACAAAAAACACTAAAAAAAAATGAACACGAGAAACGCCAAAGACTCACTAGAAAACGACGCAAATTTGATGAAAAATCACCAGAAAACGACGACAATGCCCCACTAAAACCACCTAATACAAGAAAGTTAATAGTGTGCACAAGAAAAAAAAAAAAGCAAGAAAGGCTTACCAAAGAATGACGCAAATTTGAGAGGAATCACCAGAAAACGACAAAAATCCACCAAAGAACACCTAAAACAAAACGACAAAGAATCACCAGAAAACGACGCAGGTTCACCAGAAGAGCACCTAAAAAGATACATCAAGAAAAAAATACAAAACAAGAAACACAAATACAAGAAAAAAAAAACTGCCTCACCAGAGAATGACGAAAATTCGAAAAACCACCAGTAAGTTTACCGGAAGAACGTCTAAAACAAAAAGCGTGAATATAAAAGCGCGTGAACAAAAAAAAATAAATAAAAGAAAAAAAACCTTACCAAAAGAGCAACCAAAATCTACTCAAGAAAGTCAAAAAACGATATCAAAGATCCACCTAAAAATAAAAAAAATAAATACAATATACGAAAATATAAAAAAAAACCGCGTGTTTGCATACCTGATATGGGTCGCCGGGGTGGTGGATCGCTGAGGGATGCACAACCGTGCAGGTGCACAAAAAACATATTCCCATAAAATTTTATTACAAAAACTAGCTTTGGGATATTAAACAAAAGTTTTTGGTATTAATTTTGTATATAAATAATTTATATTCTAACTTAATATAATCTATATCCTAACCAGCAGTGAAGAATTTCTCAAAAAAATTTTTTGTTCTTTAAGAACATAAGTTTTTAATTTTATGTTCTCAAAAAAAATTTAATGTGCACTATAATATTTTTTTAAAAATAAAATTTTTAAAATTATATACCGTATATTCCTGAAAATAAGCAACCTTTTTTGGCCAAAAAATTACACGAAAAAACGAAGGGGTTGCTTATTTTCAAAATATTGAATTTTTTGAAAAATTGAAAAACGTACTAATAAAAAGAAGTCCAATTACTACCAAATTTTTACTGTAGATGTATTTTTATATGCTGAACAACTTTACTTAATCGACTTTTTGAAGTTTACTTAGTAAAAAAAAAGTTTTATATGTAGCAACTGCAAACGTTTTTTAAGATTTTTGAAAAAATTAGGGGGTTGCTTATTTTTGGAGTAGCTTATTTTCGGGAATCTACGGTAATATTCATAATAAATTCATTTATTATAATTTTTAAAACAAAATACTATATTTACTTAAATATCTATAATTGAAAATGAGAAGAACTAGCCCAAAAATCATAAGCTTTTTGAAAATTAAATTTTTTATAAAAAGGACCATTAACTTTGATCATTAAAAGATAATTAAGAGTATCAATTCACATTTCATTACAAACTTTTGTCTTAATTAAATTTTGTTGTAAAAAATTTACTCAGTAAGGGAAATGCAGTAAATTACTTAATTAGAGTTTATATAGGTCCTGACCTCTTTCTAGTAATAGGACTATTGACCAATCAAATTTTATAATATTTAAAAAAAACTCAAAAACGTCTTAGATCTAAAAATAAAATACTCCACAATCAACAAAAGTCGCTACATAGTAAAGTCTAAATTTTGCTAAGCAAATCGATTAAAATCACTTAAGTAAACTTATTCAGCAGATCAAAATATACTTACCACAAAATTTTCATAATTATTGGAGAACTTTTTATTAATTGACTTTTGATTTTTAAGTTTAACAAAAAAATTAAAATTTTTTAAAAAAATATATTTGATGAACATAAAAATTAAAAGTCAATAAATAAAAAGTTCTCCAATATTTACAAAATATTGTAATAAGTGTATTTTGATCTGCTGAATAAGTTTACTTAAGTGATTTTAATCAATTTGCTTAGGGGCATCCAGAAATAACGTTATACAAGAGGGAGGTTTAACAAAATATAACGATTTTCCTCTTAAGTAGGGGGGTCAAAAAAATATAACACAATTTTTTTAGAAAAAATCGTCTAAAAACTTATCCAGTAGTCCAAATTTAATAATGATTTTGGTACCATTCGAATTGTCTCGGTGAGAGGAGTCGAATGGTACCAATTTCATTTCATTTGGATTACTGGATCAAAAGTTATTGGCCAAATACTATTGGTTATTATGTTTTCTTATAAAATAACTATAAAATCAATAGTTTTTTGTAAATAACTATTGATCCAGTGACCCAAATGAAATTATTTTGGTATCATTGGATTCATCTCACTGAGACGAATCGAATGGTACATAAATTATCCAAATCGGATCACAGTATCACAATATATTCAAGTTTTTGTAAAATTTTATATATAAACATACGGATTTTGAAAAATTTTTTTATATAGTAGAGAGGGAGCCAAGCGCTACTATAAGGGGGTACATAACGTTATTTATGGATGACCCCTTAATAAAATTTAGACTTTACTATATAGCAACTATCTGCGATTAACTAAAAATCGATTTTACTTTAATATTATTGGATATTTATAATATATATATAGAACGTGATAGGTGGCGGACCCCCACTAGAAAATTATGTAATTTACTGTATTTTCCTTATTATTATTAATTTTATATATATCTTATAAGAACATAAATTTTAAATTTTATGTTCTATGGGGTGTGGCGACATAGTGTAGTTGGATAGTTGTCACCCCAAGTAGTTGTAACAAAGGTACAGAGTTCGAATCCCACTAGAGACGATTTCGAAGAATTTATCTGTGTTATTGTAACCCAGTGGTAACCCGGATTCTGAGCTTAGATTTACAAATCTGTTTCCTAGGTTATACCAACTCGTATTGGGAGCTTTGGCTCTGTGTTATACACAGAACTGGGGCGTGTAGATCCTGGAGAGCGCAGGCGCTATATTACGCACAGAACCATAGGACAAAGGAAAACTATACTTGGCAAGTTCTGAGTAGAGAGGTAGCCGAATTTTCGATGGTACCTAATAGGAATCGAATGGGAACTGACCGGCAGCGGACTGACCGGAAGCGGACTTATGGCAAAAGGGCTTATGGCGGGCCCTACCAACCGAACCGCTAGGGGTCGCACCAGAAAAAAAGGACATGTGTTTCAGAATTATGTACCAGGGGAAGGGAGCTTCTGGGTCCGCCAGGGCAGACCAACCCTTTCGGGTCCTTGGATTGGAAGTAGAAAGGCAACTGGGTGAAAGAAAGCTTCTGGGAAAAAGAAACTGAAAGAAGAATAAGACAGTACTGGGGTCAGGTGAACTCTACAAGGGCAGAAGTAGGTAGTAATAGCGGTTAGGTAACCACTCCTAACTGCAATTGTTGGTTTTGGCAAATGCGTACGCTACCGAAGTGTAGGTGATAGGGTATAGACATTTATCACCTGATTTTTTTGGGGGGAGGGAGTTAGAGGGATTATCAGGTGCTATATAATATAGTATTATTGGCCAATCAAAATTGCCCAAAATAACTATATAAAATTTTTAATAATAATAATTAAAAATATAAAAATTTTATTTAATGAATTCTAACTTTATGCACTAAATAA
>QKWP01001868.1:66427-80740 GCA_003550325.1 Gigaspora rosea | reverse complement strand
TAATAAAATTCTATAAAATCTTATAATTCACAAATTTTTATTAATTAATTCTAACTTTATGCACTAAATAAACATGTTCAGCATTTAAAAATACATCAAATTGGCATAATTATCTTTAGTTTACTTGAAATTTAGAGAATAGATGCATAATTTTGAATTTTTGATCAAAAAAGTCAAATTTAAGCATCTTTTCTCCAAATTTCAAGTAAAATAAAAACAACTCTGCTGATTTAATGTATTTTTAGATGCTGAACGAGTTTATGTAATCCTTTAAGTTAGAATTAATTAGTAAAATATTATCAGGCCCAGGACATGTCCCCTTAAAATAGATCAAATTGCTGTCTATAATTAAAATTTTTAAAAAACCATATGAATTTACTATATAACTTTGAGCTAAGATTCTTTTAAATCTTACTTATTAACTTTAAATTAAATTTTTCAGGGATATAAAACAAGGGGGGAAGAAAAAATTGAGCTTAAAAAATTGAATTAAAATTTTGCCAATTTTGCACAAAACGAGAATGTAACTTCGACAAAAACAAATATTTTTCGATTTTAAGACCATGAGTATATGTAAAATCATGCCCTGAACAACTTTACTTAGGCGACCTAAGTAGGTTACCTTGTAAGAAAAATGGTTATCTATGTACTAAAATTAAAATTTTTGGGTTTTAAATATAAAACATTTTTTTTGATTAGGTAACCTACTCTGGGCCCTTAAGCAAAGTTGTTCGGCACATGATTCTACTTAATTTAAAGTCACTGCGCGTTTTCTTGGACCTTTTAATAAGTGAAAAATGGGGTTAAAGTTCAGAAAAAAAAATTTTTTTATTAAATTTTTTAGAAAAAAAATTTTTTTCTGAACTTTAACCCCATTTTTCACTTAGTAAAAGGTCCGAGAAAACGCGCGGTGACCTTGAACCAAGTAGAATCATGTGCCGTACAACTTTGCTTAAGGGCCCAGAGTAGGTTACCTAATCAAAAAAACGTTTTATATTTAAACCCCAAAAATTTTAACTTTAGTACATAGATAACCCATTTTTCTTACAAGGTAACCTACCTAGGTCGCCTAAGTAAAGTTGTTCATGGTATGATTTTACATATACTCGTGATCTTAAAATCGAAAAATATTGGTTTTTGGCGAAGTTACATTTTCATTTTGTGCAAAATTGGCAAAATTTTAATTCAATTTTTAAACTCGATTTTTTCTTTCCCCCTTGTTCTATATCCCTGAAAAATTTAATTTAAAGTTAATAAGTAAGATTTAAAAGAATCTTAGCTCAAAGTTATATAGTAAATTCATATGTTTTTTTAATTATAGATAACAATGAAAGGGACAAGCTCAGGGCCTGTTATGAATTATAAGATTTTATTAAATTTTATTAATAAAATTCTATAAAATCTTATAATTCACAAATTTTTATTAATTAATTCTAACAAAATGCACTAAGTAAACTTGTTCAGCACCTAAAAATACATTAAATCGGCAGGGTTGTTTTTATTTTACTTGAAATTTGGAGAAAAGATGCATAATTTTGGATTTTTGATCAAAAAAGTCAAATTTAAGCATCTTTTCTCCAAATTTCAAGTAAAATAAAAACAACCCTGCCGATTTAATGTATTTTTAGGTGCTGAACAAGTTTACTTAGTGCATTAAGTTAGAAATAATTAGTAAAATTTTGTGAATCATAAGATTTTATAGAATTTTATTAATAAAATTCTATAAAATCTTATAATTCACAAATTTTTATTAATTAATTCTAACAAAATGCACTAAGTAAACTTGTTCAGCACCTAAAAATACATTAAATCGGCAGGGTTGTTTTTATTTTACTTGAAATTTGGAGAAAAGATGCATAATTTTGGATTTTTGATCAAAAAAGTCAAATTTAAGCATCTTTTCTCCAAATTTCAAGTAAAATAAAAACAACCCTGCCGATTTAATGTATTTTTAGGTGCTGAACAAGTTTACTTAGTGCATTAAGTTAGAATTAATTAGTAAAATTTTGTGAATCATAAGATTTTATAGAATTTTATTAATAAAATTCTATAAAATCTTATAATTCACAAATTTTTATTAATTAATTCTAACAAAATGCACTAAGTAAACTTGTTCAGCACCTAAAAATACATTAAATCGGCAGGGTTGTTTTTATTTTACTTGAAATTTGGAGAAAAGATGCATAATTTTGGATTTTTGATCAAAAAAGTCAAATTTAAGCATCTTTTCTCCAAATTTCAAGTAAAATAAAAACAACCCTGCCGATTTAATGTATTTTTAGGTGCTGAACAAGTTTACTTAGTGCATTAAGTTAGAAATAATTAGTAAAATTTTGTGAATCATAAGATTTTATAGAATTTTATTAATAAAATTCTATAAAATCTTATAATTCACAAATTTTTATTAATTAATTCTAACAAAATGCACTAAGTAAACTTGTTCAGCACCTAAAAATACATTAAATCGGCAGGGTTGTTTTTATTTTACTTGAAATTTGGAGAAAAGATGCATAATTTTGGATTTTTGATCAAAAAAGTCAAATTTAAGCATCTTTTCTCCAAATTTCAAGTAAAATAAAAACAACCCTGCCGATTTAATGTATTTTTAGGTGCTGAACAAGTTTACTTAGTGCATTAAGTTAGAATTAATTAGTAAAATTTTGTGAATCATAAGATTTTATAGAATTTTATTAATAAAATTCTATAAAATCTTATAATTCACAAATTTTTATTAATTAATTCTAACAAAATGCACTAAGTAAACTTGTTCAGCACCTAAAAATACATTAAATCGGCAGGGTTGTTTTTATTTTACTTGAAATTTGGAGAAAAGATGCATAATTTTGGATTTTTGATCAAAAAAGTCAAATTTAAGCATCTTTTCTCCAAATTTCAAGTAAAATAAAAACAACCCTGCCGATTTAATGTATTTTTAGGTGCTGAACAAGTTTACTTAGTGCATTAAGTTAGAATTAATTAGTAAAATTTTGTGAATCATAAGATTTTATAGAATTTTATTAATAAAATTCTATAAAATCTTATAATTCACAAATTTTTATTAATTAATTCTAACAAAATGCACTAAGTAAACTTGTTCAGCACCTAAAAATACATTAAATCGGCAGGGTTGTTTTTATTTTACTTGAAATTTGGAGAAAAGATGCATAATTTTGGATTTTTGATCAAAAAAGTCAAATTTAAGCATCTTTTCTCCAAATTTCAAGTAAAATAAAAACAACCCTGCCGATTTAATGTATTTTTAGGTGCTGAACAAGTTTACTTAGTGCATTTTGTTAGAATTAATTAGTAAAAATTTATGAATTATAAGATTTTATAGAATTTTATTAATAAAATTCTATAAAATCTTATGATTCACAAAATTTTACTAATTAATTCTAACTTTATGCACCAAGTAAACTTGTTTAGCACCAAGAAATATATAGAAACATATTATCTTTGGACTAGTATGCAGACTTCAGACCAAATCTGAACCAAACTGGGTCCGGTCTATATATATTATTTGCTTGAATTTGATTGGCTAGTTTAGTATCAGGTGGGGGGAGGTGAGGTACCCTCTTAAGAGGTGAAAATCACCTGATAAATATCTATACCCATACCTGTGCGGGACAGGGACCACTCTACCAAGTTTCCCACTAGGATAAACTAGTCCTAAGAGGGACTGGTTAACATCCGGAACAGTGTTCCGGTGATACAAGATGGGCTGACGGGAGGCAAGGATCAGAGGGTTTAAATAAGCAATGCCAGTATGTGGGTTGCAGGTATGATAGCTAGTGTAGAACCTTCGGGTGGCTACTTAAATAGGCAACCAAAAGTTGCAAGTGAGGCTAGTTGTACTCTCGTTAATATACAAATGTCGGATGTCCTTCCATGTAGGGCGTCCGGGATATGATTATCTTGAATAAAAAAGCTCTCCCCCGAAGTGGGCACTTTGACTTGGAAAAAAAAAAAATTTTATGTTCTTAGCTTGTTCTTATGATTTCTAATTGTAGTATTCTCAAATTTTTTTGAATGTTCTTGAGAACATTGAGAATATTAAATATTCTTCACTGCTAACCAGAACTCCGAAGAACTCTGATACAACTCAGATCTGAGTTTGTATAATTTTAGCAGTATTTTAGCCAAATAAATGTATAAAATAAAGCAAAATTTAAAAATTTTACTATATATATATTTTTTTTTTTAACTTTACAACCATGCTCTACTTTATTAGCAGTTTACGTAAAAAAATACATGAACTAAAAACTAACTATAATATAGGCTAATACCCGGCTTACTCCACTAGTGCCCAGGTACGGTTGTTGCACTGATGTTTGATAGTCTCGCAGCGACATACGATTTTTCTCATATATCTCTACAAGAGCATGTTCAGGTCCTCAGCTACCTTCAAAACGAAATTCTACATATAAAAAGAAACTACTTTCGCATCCACCAACTTACTATATGCGAACCTCTTATTTGACTTAACATTGAGTTCTCGACTAACTCATTCACTGAGTTCTCCACCTCCTGTTTCTTCTGTTTTTTCCGCTCTTTATCTTTTCTTTTAGCTTCCATGAGTTCTGGAACGCGTGGCTCCTTGTTTCGAACTTCAAAAACCTTACGTTTTCTTTTCAAAGATCTCTCTATACCGGCACCTTTTTCCTACTTGATGACTTCATTGCATCTCTCTTTCCAAATAATACGATAGAAACCCTCCTGTAAAATTTTACTATATAAAAATGCAACATTTGATAAATTTCTATACAAATTTTCTTTTTTTAGGAGATGGCTAAAGCTATACCACGTGATTTTTTGAAATTTTAGTTAAAATTCATATCAGAGACTGTTTAGCATTAGAGTTGAGGTTAGAATTAGAACCAATATAAGTAAAATTACCTTCCCGATATTTTTTATTAATGGCCCAAGGTAGATTTAGAATACTGTTTTTATATTCTTGTGTTTTTTTTTGTTTTTTGACTTCTTCGGACTAATTCGTGTAAACAAAATTTCATGACTCTATTTGGTTAATTTATACGAAAATGTTACATGGGTACATGGCTTTAGATGACCCCTTTTTTAGAATCATCTGAGTTGTATCAGAGTTCTTCGGTGACCTTCCTAACCCTAATCTTTAAAAAATAATTTTTTATATAAAAAACTTTTATAAAAATAAAGAGTAGTTAAAATTTATAACTTTAACCAAGTGTTAAAATTAGTTAAATTCTATTTTTAAATAGATAAAATTATTTAAATATTAAAGCTTATATATAAAATAAGGTTAATTAGCTCTAATAAAAAGTGGATAAAATTTACAAAAAGTTTATATTAAAGCTAATATGGGGTGTCCTCTATTAAAAGGGCCCATTTTTACATTTATCTCATTTTGAGATAATTGAGTTTAACTATTTGTTTTAATTTTCGGACTAATCCGGGATTAACCAAATTTCACACTTTTGATTGGTTAAATGTAGCAGGTGACTATCGGGTAGTCTCATGATATACTTGGCCTTAGACAACTTCGTTTAATATTTCTTTTACATTATTTCTATTTTTTATTATGCAAATCGACTTTCATTTATAATTGAAAAATGTCAATCATGTTAAAATTTACATGAATCTAATAAAAACTCAATTTTTGAAAAATTGTAAAAATGGGCCCTTTTAATAGAAGACACCCCATATAACCTCTATATGTATTGTTTAGAGTTCTGCTATACTACTGTGATAAAAAAATATATACAAATAGATTAGGGAGCTGTCATAAATCAGGTGATTTCCATCTCTTAAGGGGCTACCCCCACCCACCCACACCTGACACCTTATTAGCCAATCAAATTGCACAAAAAATTTATATATTAATTAATAAAAAACTTTGATATTATGTAACTTTTGATCTACCAAACCATTTTAGATAATTTAACTACCAAAATGATTCTCTCAAAGAGAGGATTCTAACAAGCCCAAAATTATTAAAATCCAATTACTAGATCGTAAGATCAATCTAGATTTATATAATATTATATTATATTAAAATATTAGATAATATTTATAGTAATGCAAATCTATATCAATATTACGATCTAGTAATTGGAATTTAATAATTTTAGATTTGTTAGAATCCTCTCTTTGAAAAGATCATTTTGGTAGTTAAATCATCTAAATTGGTCTAGTAGATCAAAAGTTATTTAATATTAAATTTATATATAAATTTATAATTTTAATTAAAAAATTTTTTATAATTTTGGCCGGAATTTGATAATTCCGGCCAGAATTACACCTGATACATTGGCTAACCCACCCACCCACCAAAAAATCACCTGATTTTTGTCAGCTCCCTTATATAAATTTATATTAATAATTAATATAATATAAACAAACCAACTATATATGTATTAAAATTTTGTAAGAAATTTTTTTTGTTAAAACATGTAGTGCAGTTTTATTAGCCAAATTATAAAATATTGCAATTTTTTTAAGTAGTAATTCATATAAGATCTGCAGTATGATCATAATAAAATCTGGGGTTAAGTCTTACATCAGTTATTATTAATAGAGTAGAATCTCTGTAGCTGCCTCAAAATAAAGTTATTTTTTTTACTAAGTTAATCTTTCTTTAAGCTTTAACTAAAGTTGTAAGGCTCATTTTTATGATTCTAATAGTAGTGAGATAGGACCCCGAAGAACTCTGATATAACTCAGATCCAGACTCAAAATTTTAATATAACTTTATACACTTAATTTTATTAAAAGCTTTATACAAAATTATCATATAAGTTCAAATTTACTATAAATTATACAATTTCAGATCTGAGTACCAGTATGATCATGTTAACTACCAAAGCCAAAAACATAATTACACAAAAAAAAGTGACGAAGAGAAAATTAGAAACCTATCTAGAAAAAAAGGGTGGTAGTTAATCGTGTTCAAATTCAACAACAAAATTTTTAGTTCTGAAAATAAGCTACCCATACGATCGATGAACGTTGCTATATAGTAAAGTCTAAATTTTACTAAGTAAATCGATTAAAGTCGCATAAGTAACATTGTTCAGTAGATTAAAATACGCGTACTCTGAAAATTTCATACAAATCGGAGAACTTTTTATTATTTGACTTTTAATTTTTACGTTCAACAGATTTTTTTTTATAAAAAAAAAACCGTTGAACGTAAAAATTAAAAGTCAAATAATAAAAAATTCTCCGATTTGTATGAAATTTTCAGAGTACGCGTATTTTGATCTGCTGAACAATGTTACTTATGCGGGTTTAATCGATTTGCTTAGTAAAATTTAGACTTTACTATGTAGCGACTATAATCGATTGACCAAAAATCGCTTTATAAGTTAATTTCGATTTTTTTCTGCATATTTATTTATTGTTTATAACATATTTATTTATCGTCTACAGCATATTTATTTATTGTCTACAGCATATTTATTTATTTATTTTACTTAATAAAGTTTTGTATTCAAAAATAAGCTACCCTTTTATTGTGCTTTAAATTACTTAAAATAGTAAATAAGCTACCCACGGTTTTTTTTTGTTAAAAATCGGCAAAAAAAGGTAGCTGCAACATACGGTATATATCGATTTATATCTACTTAAAAATTTTCCCGATGTATATATAGTATTGTTATACAAAAAAAGATTGTACTTGTTATAAAGATCGTTTTTGTTATACAAATAAACATCTAACTTATCAAAAAATTACCAGTTGGTTATACAAATTTAAACATACGACATATGGAAAAATTATATATAAGTTTATACAAAGCCAGATCTTAGTATTATATATATTCTTCGGGGTCCTAGTGAGATTGGTAAAATTGGCCAGGTAGTTTTTGAGATATCTTAACTTTTGTCTTGTTATATATATATAATTTTTTTTGCAATTTTTTATATGTGTAAAAGAATAAAAGTTAAAATATCTCAAGAACTACTAGGCCAATTTTACTAATCTTACTATCATAAGAATCACAAAAATGAGCTCTACAACTTTTGTTAGAGCTACAAGAAAGGTTTATTTAGTAAAAAATGACTTTACTTTGAAGTAGCTACAGATTCCACTCTATTATAAAACTTATATAAGATTTGCCAGCATGGTGAACATTCGTTTTAATTGGTTAAAAAAATGTAAATTTTTATATAGTATTAAAAATTGGTTATAAACAGGTAAACAATATGTATGATATAGATCATTATATAAATTTAGATCTACCGTTCGTCTAATTGGCTAACAAAAAAAGCTATTTTTGCTTTGATAGAACGTTTACATTCACTACAGTAATTAGTAATCAGTATCCCTATTAAAAGTAAATATTGCTATTTATTGTAGTATTAATCATATTAACTATACATAAGTTCTAAAAATTGGAAACAGTCAACAAAAAAAAGAAGTTACATGTAAGATCTAAATTTAAAAAACTTTGTTTATACATTTAACATGCTATTACTATATTATAACAAAAAGCTTATATTAATACACTTATATATTCTGAATATTATAGGGTAGAAAAATAGTAACTTCGAGTTAAGTTAGTGTTGAAATATGGTAACTTCGGGTTAAGTTAGTAGGTCAAAATATGGTAACTTCGGGTTAAATTAGTAGGTTGAAATATAGTAACTTCGGTTAAGTTTCATTGATTATGTAGGCTAAAGGTTATAGTTGTATCTCTAATAAAGGTCATGGTGAATTACTTTAATTTTTTCAAAGAAATAAATAAAGAATAAAGATAGCTTTGCCAATAATTTATTTATATATTAATTTTTAATGGGTTTGGGTTCTAACAATAAATATTATATTTATCACACTTTATGATGCACTATTGGGTGCATGACGTGCCATTGGGTGCACCACTATATCGTATTACTAGCTAACAACTTATTTTACCTTTAGCGTAGGGATAGTAAAAAAACGTTTTAAACAGTTTTTTAACATTTTTTATTGTTTTAAAACTTTTTTAAACCATCGGTATCTGATTCTAAAATTTGGCTAAAATTAAAATTTTCGTCTCTAATTGGCCAATTTTAGTTTCAGATAATTTGTTATGAGAATTATATTTTGGTGCACCCCTGATCACGGGGTATATATACAATCAGTGATCATCGATAATCACTATTTTTTGTACTACATACTAATGTTTACTTTTTTTTTTTTTGTACTGTACTAATGTTTACTTTTTTTTTCTGTACTAGTTTGTCACGTTTTGTGGTGTCGTCGCTGTTGTCGTCCTTGGGTATCGTCGCTCGGTATTGTTGCTTTGGTGTCGTCGCTTTGGTGTCATCGTTTTGGTGTGAATCTGTCGTTTAGGTGCTAAGCATTTTGTCATTTGCTTTGCCGCTTTGCCACTTTGTTTATTTTGGCGCTTTATGCCGTAATTTTGCTGGTTGCACCATACTTTCAGTGTCGTTGGTGTGAATTGGCTTTGTTTGTTGGCGACGTGATTTCAGTTATGTAGCGCGCTTATTTAGGTTGGAGTTAGGTTAGATTTAGGGTTAGGGTGGGGTTAGGGTAAGTTGTTTTAGTTAGAGGTTAGGGTTAGAGTGGGTTATTTTGGATAGGGTTAGGGTAGTGTTTATTTGTTGTTTTTGTTTTCCGGTTTGTGTCTATTTCTAACGCTTTTTTCTGCTTTGTTTAGAGTGTCTTGGTGCGTATAGTTTCTTTGTTCTGGTTAGTAGATGTATTTGGGAAGTATTACGGTTTTTGGACTTTCTTGGTTATTCCAGGCGTATAGTTTCTTTGTTCCGGTTAGTGGATGTATTTGGGAAGTATGCTGATTTTTGGACTTTTTTGGTTATTCCAGGGCATGTTATTTCATTCTGTTGTTTTTTTGTTTTCTGCCGTTTACTAAAGCTTTCTTCCTTTTTTCTCTATTGTAAAGGCATTTTGGAGCTAGGGTTAGGGTAAATTAGAGTAGTTGTGGTTGTATCGAATATTTAGGAAAGTGAGCGAAGCGAAGGCGACAGCCAAAGCGAAGCGACTACAGGGTGAGCGAAGCATGTTGCTTCACTATGCTCAGCAATACAAGCTGTACTGAGTATAACGAAGTGGCGTATAAGAATGTATATTTACATGTAGGCATAGCTTTGTTTTTGCTTGGGTTATATGTTAGGGTAGGTAGAGTATATTAGATAGTTTTTTAGTATGATATAATTGTTGTATCATGCATGCAAGTGTAAAAATTAATTGCTATTAATCGCTATAAAATATAATTCTTGCATAAGTAAAATTTTTAATAAATTAAAAAAAATCGTAACTGTTGATTACGTCGATCATGCGATCTGGAGTGTACTATCGATCATGTGTTCCAGGGTTATCCAGGGTTATCTGGGGGTGCACCGTGGTGCAGGTGCACCATTTTTTAAAATCCATTTGTTATATAATTTTGAATTTATTATATTTAAGAATATAAGAAATGTATTTGATCGTTTAAAGAATTTAAATACATAATTTCGCCTATTGGCAAAATACAACTTTCCATTGATTTTAAATGCATAATTGTCTATTGGCAAATACAACTTTCATTCTGTACTAGTTTTGTATTCATTGGTATTGCAAATATTACCACTATTAAATCTCGTTGAGTAAGTTTTTGATCTTTGAATATTGATTAAATTTATTTTTTGAATATCGATTAATTTATTTTTTGAATATCGATTAATTTATTTTTGAATTTAATCATTATAAATTAAATTATGCAACTTGGATCATGTTCGGATCATATTATGTCATAATGTATTAGAACAATTTTCAATAATTTTAAATCAAACAAACATGTTTTTTAAGATCACGTTTTAAATCATTTGCCATCCCTATTCTAGGAATATAAATTTACACCTATTACATCTTGTTATATTGCCCTAAACTTATATTTCAAACAATTTCAGAATTTTTTTATTTTTTAACTTGATTATGCCTGTGATTTATATTCATTCACTATTACATCGGAAACTCTCAGATCGGTTGAATTAACTAATATAACTTAACTTACCGTTAAAGTTAACTTACTATAATAGATTACTATTAAGCCATTAGACAAAACTAAATAGCCTTTAGAAGTCCTATCTGTTGTAATTCCTATATGTTCTAATATAAAGTAAACTCTAATATTATTGCTCGCCACTTTTGCTTCATATTATATTAGTGTGCCAAATGGTGCACCATTGGCGTTGCCAAGTACTTTGTAAGCTTCTTTAAGCAAGTGTTTTTTATTTTCTAGTAATATTAAAAATAATAAATATTATCACGGGTAATTATAGTTAGATCGATGAAAATTAATGATTCTCAACCCCACAACTCCCCGACGACTGCCTCAAAGACGCCCAAAAATGCACTTACTTTGCCTTTTTCAACTCCAAGCAAAAAAAACTCTCCACTTTTTATAAAGATAAAGCAGAAGGCAATTTTGAAGGCACAAAAATCGATTGTCAATAAAGGGAGATACGAGAAAAGAAGTCCCTTTAATTTTACTTTAAAAAAAATAAAGGAAGTAAGCTAGTATAGGCTGAAGAGACCTTATTCGAGTAAATCAAAACCTTATCTTCCAGTAACAATTAAAGTTAAATTGGTTAAATGCATATACTCTTTTTCCTTAATAGTTACAATGTGAAAAGATTTGCCCGATTAAAAGTAAGGATTTGTACAGATAGCCTAAAGAATAGGAAAAAATAAATTAATTTTTATAATAAAAAAAAAGTATAATAATAAAAAGAAAAATTAAATAGATCAAAATCTATGTTGTAAATGAAAATGAAATCTAAATAGATTTGGAATTACCGGGTTGAGTTTCTCATATGCACGCCCTTAATTTAACTAAAAATTCTAAATCTACTTAAATTGCAACATATATAAATAAATAAATTCGACTTTAATAAAGGGAGATACAAGAAGAGAAGTTTCCTTTGATTTTACTTAAAGAAAAATAAAGAGAGTAAGCTAGTGTAGGTTGAAGAAACATTTACGAATAAATCAAAAACTTATCTTCCAGTAACTATTAGAGTTAAATCAGATAAATGCATACACTCTACCTCCTTAATAGCTATAATACGAAAAGGTATGCTTGATCAAAAGCAAGGATTTGCACAGATAGTCTAAAGAACAGAAAAATAAATTAGTTCTTGTAATAAAAAAAAAGCAATAATAATAAAAAAACAATTAAATAGATAAATTTTTAATCAATCACCATCTTCAACATGTTAGTATGTAGCATATTAGATAGCATGTTAATGTGCTAGGTAACACATTAGCGTATCTTCTATTAAATTTAAATATATATAAACGAATAAATTTACTTCAATAAAGGAAGATACAAGAAGAAAAGTTCTCTTCGATTTTATTTAAAAAAAAATAAAGGAAGTAAACTAGTAAAATCAGCAAAGTGTTTGCAAAGTGCTTCTGCTAATGCTTTTTTGTCTTCTAATCTGAATTATCTTTTCACTAAGAAAAGTTTTTAAAGTATGTGATCTATACTGAACTTTTTTAACAGAAGATGTATAAAGAGCTAAAGAACACTATAATACGTTTTAAAAAAAATTTTATGATATGAAACCATAAATTGCTAATTGACGATATAGTTTTTATAGTAAGGGTTACTTTAAAAAAATTTTTTTATGTTGTGTAACTCAGTGATCTTCAAGCCAATCAAATCGAATGTCCACCATGCTAGATTTGCCCCAAATTTTACTATGATCATACTGCTGATTTTATGCAGATTACTACTTAAAAAAAATTGTATAATAAACTTTTACTTTTTGTGAAATAAGCCAATATATACTACTTTTGATACTGTAAAATGAAAATATTATTATATATGTTGTACCACCTTCTATTGTAATTTTCATACTTTTTACTATGATATTCTAGGACTCCAAATATCTCTCATATAGATCATAACTAGATTTTGGCCAATTTTGGCCTAATTTGCTAAAAATAACAAACTATATTTACTTAATTAACTTCTGATCCAGTAATCAGAATTAAATAAACTTTTTTTGTTAGATGCGCCTTACTAAGTCATTCAAATTGGACTACTGGATGCCAAGATAATTGCCAAAACCTGTTTTTCTGCTTCTCAAATTTTAGGGGTTTTTGCTAAATGCATAATATATGACCTTTGTACTATATATCTAGGGTCCTAATATTTGTTCAATAGTCTGTATATATCACTTTAACTGTACTATTTTGTAGATTTCTGACACCAACCTGTACTATACCTCAGACCACTTTTTTTATAGGGCCTAGACTATAATAATAAAATATAAATTTTATATAAATCAATTTTGCTCTTGGTTAAAATTAGTATATATATAATACTTTATAAAAAAATATAATAAATTATATATAAATACTATAGCACTATAGTATTATAGTACTATAATGCTATAGTACTATAATATAATTCTAAATTTAAAAATATAAAGCAAATATATGTCAATATGATTATATTTTTATATGTAAAACAAGTTTACTTAGAGTGTAAAGATAAAATTACATCGAGAAAATTTTTTAGGTACAGATCTGTGCAGATTTTTAAAAAAGAGCAATTATTAAAAATTTGCGAATATTTGCGACCCTATACCTCTTAGTAAAAATAAAAAATCCTGCAGATCTGCAGAGATTTTTAAAGGTATACAACCTGTGCAGATTTAATATAATTTTTTTTTTAGACACAATTAACTCAGATCGGATCTTGCAAAACCAATCAAAAAAATTAGTATATATAAATTCAAATATTTTTATCAAAAGAAAAAAGTTGTATAACAAAAAATTCTTTATTTATTAAAAAATAAAAATAAAAATACAATATTTAACTACTAACTAACCCTAACTCTAACAACTAATACTAAGAGCCTAAAACGCCTTGTAGTGTTCCTAGAGATGGGCAAATGGCACTTTCTATACTATGCATGCGCATGGTATGCTGCATGCATGCATGCATGCATATTATATGCACTATAGTTAATCGAGTCTGAGTCGGTCCGGGTCTGGTCCAAAGTCTGCAGACTAGTCTGAGTCAAATTTTTTTATATATATTTTTTGATGCTGAACAGGTTTACTTAGTGCATAAAGTAAGAATTAATTAGTAAAAATTTGTGAATTATAGGATTTTTTAGAATTTTATTAATAAAATTTTACAAAATCTTATGATTCACAAAATTTTATTAATTCATTCTAACTTAGTTCACTAAGTAAACTTGTTAAGCACCTAAAAATACATTAATTCGGTAAAGTTGTTTTTATTTTACTTGAAATTTGGAAGAAAGATGCATAATTTTAGATTTTTTGATCAAAAAGTCAAATTTAAGCATCTTTTC
>QKWP01001868.1:43641-65399 GCA_003550325.1 Gigaspora rosea | reverse complement strand
GATTTAATATATTTTTAGGAACTGAACAAGTTTACTTAGTGAATAAAATTAGAATTAATTAATAAAAAATTTGTGAATTATAAGATTTTATAGAATTTTATTAATAAAATTCTATAAAATCTTATGATTCACAAAATTTTACTAATTAATTCTAACTTAATGCACTAAATAAACTTGATCTGTGCAAGAAAATACATATAAACATATTTAAATTAGATTAATTTGCTAACTTCAGATCAAATCTGAACCAAACTCATAATTGAGTTTGAGTCTAATCGGAAGTTTGAAATTAGTAAAATTTAGAGTCTGGATCTGGTCTGATCCAAGAAGCACTAGTTACACTAAGACATTATTTTGGTAGCAAAAATTATAAATAATAAACTAGTGGGTCAAAAGTTATTTATTATCAAATATTCTATTTTAACTAATTTTGTATGGGCATGCATTAAATGCATCCACTTATTTGCGCGGGTAATACAAGCTCCTGGAGAGGAAATAGCCAATCGAAAAGTGCAAATTTTGACTATTCCGGATCAGCCCGACGAAGAATTCAAACACGCGTAAAAGAAGAAAAAAGCGAAAATACGCAAAAACTAATGTTTAAATCAATCCTGATGCACTAATTAAAAATGACGGGAGTGAAATTTTACTTATATTAAACATCACTCTAACCTTATAGCCTCTAACGTTAAGACCCTAACCCTAAATTTTTATTTCACGCACTTAGTTTATTTACAAAATCAGATTTTCTTTTTTGGGTTGTGTTACCCGCACAAATAAGCAAAATGGCATTAAATTGCTTAGACCATGTGCATGCGTGCATGTATGCATGCATGCATGCATGCATCATGCGCATGGTGCCCATCTCTAAGTGTTCCGCACAGATCGAATCAGACAGATATTTTTTAAAGATCTGAGCCTGATCCGAAAAATCGAATTGGATTCATGTTCAGATTCGGATACTCTAAAGATCTGGATCTGAATTCAGATCCGATATAGTTACACAACTAACAGTATATGATTGGTTGACATTATGTGTAATTATTCTAGGTTACCCACAAATGACTGTACTTTTTAAGAATATAACGTTTTACTAATAAAACACTATAAAGACCATTTCTAGCTTCGAAAGAATGCTTATTTTTATTGTACAAAAATAATCAAAATTCTCGAGGCTTCTCTTAACAGTTAAAAGCATCTATTCCGCTATTTATTAATGTACTATACTAGCTATATATAAGGTTTAAATGCTGAAAATAATCAACTAAAGAGGTTGATTGAGACGTTTACATATAAGTTTTGATCTTGAAAACATAACTTAAAAATCTTGTCTGTGTGTTACTTTAATAATTAATTTAATATTTACTATACATCTTGTGTATTGATTAATATTATAGAGTTAAATCATTGGGTAAGCAGTTGTAATTGTGGTTTAGGTTTATTTTAGTAGCAGATCTATATAGTATATATGAGTGGTATTTGCGTACATTATTATATAAACTAAAGGTAAAAGTGGATATCTAGTAGTATTTGTAGTGAATGAAAATAAAATAGAATTATGATTTGAATATGAAATTAAATATAAAGCTTCGCTAATAATAATAAAAGTTTACAATACTTGCAAAATTTAAGATTTGTATATAAATTATCCAATCATACGAATGTCGTCCTATAACAGATCACCCGAGTGATCTCATACAGATACAATCACTAAATTAACCAATCAGATCTACTAAATATAGCCAACCAACGTGAACGGATCCAACAGTTTTTGCGAATCAGATCCTCAATATGGATTCGAATATTGGCAGATCCTATTAGTGATTTTGGCCGATATGAAATAGTCGGCTAAGCCAAAAATTTTCGGCTTAGCCGGTCGATTTTTTTAAAATCGGCTAATCGATTTTTATTTTCCCAAAAATAGAAAATATAATTTATGCGTGTTACGCACAAAAACAGGTTTTTTTTCATCAACGAATACTCTCGGGCACTTAAAGCATGTTTACAAATTGCCAAAGATATCTCTCCTTTCCGGCATCATAATTTATAACAATTGTAAAGTGTAACTTTAAATGTGTGCTATTATTAAAATCATCAGGCACAGGAAATTTTATTAAAATGGGAATATTTGATGATTACATTTCTGTTAATAGATTTTTTAATGATAATATATAGTTATAATATTATTAAATCAGATGTAGCATGAGAATACTGCCGCATAAGAATTAACGAAAGGTTCATAATTTAAATGTATCTATTAATCATATTTAGATACTTTGTTTATAATTAAATTTGCGCTATACCCAAAATAAATTAGTTAATTTAGAAAAAGCACGTACAAATATAAATATGCATAATAATGATAGAATTAAATAACTTATCTAGGAATTGGTCGATGTAGTTGTATATTTTGTCCCGCGTTATTTTGTCCTCCTTGACACCTTGCACTAGAAATATCTCAGTAATGAGAATTCGTTTTTATACAGAAAAAATAAAGTTAAATGAATATTAAAAAAAAATATTAAATAAAACACTTATTAAATTTTGATAATTCTGACTTTTATTTCGTTTTTTAGCATTACAGTTGGGCATATTACAGCATTAATAAACAATATGTAAGCGATCTATCAGCTATCGGCTATATAAATGTAACATATCTGATCATGTGATTGAGACCCGATTAGGAAATCGGCTAAGCGACTAAGCTGACCAAAATTTATTGGCTAAGCTTAGCCGATAAATTTTGATCGGCCAAAATCACTAGATCCTATAAATTTTGGATCTGGATCCGATCTGATCACTGGATCCGGATCAGATCCAGATCTTCAAATCAGATTTGCAGAACATTAACACCTTGTAACAAATATTCCAAACATGATATAATAAAGCCGCCAACAACATTCAGCTTTTACGATACTAAAATTTTGCAAAAATACTATATTAAACACATACTCAATTTCAATAGTAATAAAATCGAACAATAATACCAAAAACGATGAAGACACAAGAGATGCTACAAAATGACGAAAGCCAAAAAACAACTACAACAAACGTAATAGCGATGGTGTAGCTATGCTACTCGGTATTCTAACAAGACTAATATATAAAAAAATTTAATAAGTTAGAAAAAAAAGACAAACAACGAAAGAAAAGCTACATGATTCGATTCAAATCTCCACTACATAGCATTTTAGCGAAGCCAATCTATGAAAAAGAAGAGATTTAACTCAAGCCAAGAAGAAAAACAAACAGAACAAAGAAAAAAAGTTACTTATCTTATATAGAGGTTGGTCCCATTGAGAAAATCCCTGTTCGGGTATTATTAAACTACCCATATCAATTCCTAATTTTACATATCCCAGCTATAGTATAATCTCCACTATCTCGTGTTTTAATGAAATAAACCTACAGAAAGTTAATAGATAAAATAAATGCCGTATTTGTATATAATAATGTGCAGGGGTGAAATTACGAATTTCGGCCTAAATTAAGCTTAATTCAGACCAAGACTCAAATTAATGCTCCGGTCTGCTATTATGCGCAAATATGGTAAATAAAAAAAGAAAAGTAAAGACAGATCCTGGTTTAGTAAAGCAAAGATTAAAAAAAAACAATGCAAAAAAAGTGATCTAGAACTTTAGATCTAGGTCCAGAGAACGAAGCAAAAATAAATATTAAATAAATAAAGTTCAAGTTAAAAAATAAAATAAATAAATAAAAAGAAACAGAAAAAAAAAGCCACATATCTCCTGTTTAGTAAAGCGAAAAAAAAGTAAAAGACAAAAATGAAAAAAATAATTTAGAATATATAAATTGAAAAAAAGTAACAAAATTGAAAAAAAGTAATACAAATCGAAAAAAGTAATAAATTAAAAAAAAATTTAAAAAATAAAATAAAAATAAAAAAGTAAAAAATAAAAAATGATTAAAATAAAAAAATAAAAAAAAGAAAATAAAATAAAATAAATAAATAAAAATAAATAAATAAAAAAAAAGGAAAATAAATTAAAAACAAAAAAAACAATAAAAATAAAAAAGTAAAAGGTGTGGCGACTTAGAGAAGTGGCCAGGTTGTCACCCCAAGTGGCAGGTCGAAAGTTCAAATCCCACTGACGACGATAATGAAAATTAGGCCTGTGTTATGGTAACTGTAGATCAGATTGGTTGGGTGAGAAACCTGTAATCTTGGTTCCACCATCTTGAATGGGAGCTCTCGGGCGCAATGGTGTTATTGTTACACCAAAGAATCCAAGGAACCGGAAAAACAGAAACCCGTTTAGGAAGTCCCGAATAAGAAGGTAGAGTAGGATCTTTGATGGTGCTACCATAAATAAGGTCAGTGCCGGGACCCGAACAAACCTTATAAGGGCAAGGGATGTACTTAGCGGTTCGGAATGAAACCGGACTGCGAGTGTTGGTATAATGCAAATGCGTCGGTACTGAAAATCCAGGAATGACTATGAAATGGGACGTGGTTGTTCATAGTATATAAACCAGTTGTTGGACTGGTCTAGACGAACCTAGGTTTGTCCTAGGTGAGGCTAGTGCGGCTGGTTGCACTTGATTATCCTAGAGGTAATAGAGTGTGTCGGGCCTATTAAGAAGTAGTAATGCGGCGTATACGGAGACCAGAGGGTTTAAATAGACAACTTCCGTAGTTGGGTTGTAGGTATGGCAGCTAGTATAAAACCTTCGGGTGGACTATTTAAATTAGGCACCAAAAGTGCACGTGTGGCTAGTTGTATCCTCATTTCTGTATACAATGTAATATGAAAACAATTAATAAAAATCATGGCGAGGCAGCCAAAGTTTAAAAAAAAAAAAAAAAAAAAAAAAAAAAAAAAAAAAAAAAAAAAAAAAAAAAAGATCCAAAAAAAAAAAATCCAAAAAAAAAAAAAAAAAAAAAGGGTTAATAGGACTCCAGACATCTAGTATAGAGGTCATACTTGTTTTTTTAGCAAAAACTTCTAAAATTTAAGAAGCAAAAAACAGTTTTTGCCAATTATTTTGGTATCCAGTGGACAGGACTCCGGACATCTCTGATATATGTCATATTTTTTTTTAGCAAATTGATTCAAATTTGATTTAAGGTCTAAATTTAAATTTTAGCAAATTGAAGTTAAGGCCACACAAATAAAATTAATTGGTTCTCGTAATATATTAAAGCTAAAAAGTACACGGTACCAGGACCCCGAAGAATATATGTAATACTGAGACCTGGCTTTGTATAGACTTATATATAATTTTTCCATATGTCGTATGTTTAAATTTGTATAACCAACTGGTAATTTTTTGAAAAGTTAGATGTTTATTTGTATAACAAAACGATCTTTATAACAAGTACAATCTTTTTTTGTATAACCATACTATATATACATCAAGAAAATTTTTAAGTAGATATAAATCGATATATACCGTATGTTGCAGCTACCTTTTTTTGCCGATTTTTAACAAAAAAAACCGTGAGTAGCTTATTTACTATTTTAAGTAATTTAAAGCACAATAAAAGGGTAGCTTATTTTTGAATACAAAACTTTATTAAGTAAAATAAATAAATAAATATGCTGTAGACAATAAATAAATATGCTGTAGATGATAAATAAATATGTTAATAAACAATAAATAAATTTGCAGAAAAAAATCGAGAGTAACTTATAAAGCGATTTTTGGTCAATCGATTATAGTCGCTACATAGTAAAGTCTAAATTTTACTAAGCAAATCGATTAAATGCATAAGTAACATTGTTCAGCAGATCAAAATACGCATACCCTGAAAATTTTATACAAATCAGAGAACTTTTTATTATTTGACTTTTAATTTTTATATTCCAACGGATTTTTTTTTATAAAAAAAAAAACCGTTGAACGTAAAAATTAAAAGTCAAATAATAAAAAGTTCTCCGATTTGTATGAAATTTTCAGAGTACACGTATTTTAATCTGCTGAACAATGTTACTTATGCGACTTTAATCGATTTACTTAGTAAAATTTATACGTTACTATATAGCAACGTTCATCGATCGTGTGGATAGCTTATTTTCAGAACTAAAAATTTTGTTGTTGAATTTGAACACGGTTAACTACCGCCCTTTTTTTTCTAGATAGGTTTCTGATTTTCTCTTCGTCACTTTTTTTTGTGTAATTATGTTTTTGGCTTTGGTGGTTAACATGATCATACTGGTACTCAGATCTGAAATTGTTAATTTATAGTAAATTTGAACTTATATGATAATTTTGTATAAAGCTTTTAATAAAATTAAGTGTATAAAGTTATATTAAAATTTTGAGTCTGGATCTGAGTTATATCAGAGTTCTTCGGGGTCCTATGGTACCCGGATGTTTTTGTACAAATATAAAAAAATGTTATATAAAATATCGATATGCAAAAAATAGTAAAACTGATAAATAATAGGCAATTGGGCACATGTTCACATGCATACGTATCTGATATGTATGTACAGTATGTACAGTATAGTACATTACTTGCATACTTCCAAATAAGGTAGCTGCGCAATACAGTTGTGCAAAACCAGGAACGGATTTCTAAGAGATTAATTAACAGCTTACTAGATGTTAGACGCATAATTAAATGTCAGGTAAGATTAAAACATTCTTTTATAATTTTATAATATAAAATTTATTGTAATAATAGCAATTTGTAGATTTCTTCAATATTCTGGTCATTTCATGATCAGTGAAAATCAAGAAATAACATGTATCAATTCAAAATTGATGTAAATTCAGAAATGAAGCAGAACATTTTCATCTGATTTCGTTTTATTATATAATATTACGTATGTACAAATATAACAATAATTGGTCATAATATATACGATTGATGATAGCTATTTTTTTTTTTTTTTTTTGCATCATCGTTGTAAAAATTTAAAAAATTCGGTTAAGAATATCTTAGAATTAAACGGATTGAGGATCAATCCGAATAGTCCGGATATCAGATCAAATCCTTAAATTAGACAACAGTTCCGGAATTAAGTTAGGTAAGTTATTTAAAGATAGATCTCAATAAGATTGGTGAATGTACAGAATAGAATATATGACGAATTTGTTGCTGAGTTTCAGGCAGTAAATATATGGTTGCATATCCGTCTATTCAAACTAAGTCTTGGCGTGAACGGTTACTATATCTTTTGAGGCTATATGAATTAGCTTTCTCTTGAAAATACATAAGGATTTTGAGACCATTTTTTTGTAAATAAGGTGGAGAATCGTCCACAAGAACAACAATCTTTCCTGATAGTCTACTTATTCGCTTCATAGGCAACATGAAATGAATGGTGACAATGACGCAGAAGGCGTGTCAGAAATCATGGATGATCAACATGTCCATGATGTTGAATTTGTGCACCGGAAAATTTCTAAATTTCTTGCTTTACATATCTTTGAATTCATTTGGAATATTTACCAGGATGGTAAAAATATTCCAGGAATAGATTTGCAAATCTTCTATAAGCATACATCTTGTCAAAAGCAAAATCATAGATATCATTATATAGTACTAACACAGGCGATTTTACATGAATGCGTATCACTTGCATGCCTTCAATACATTGTAATGCGAAAATTAGAAGTATTGTACCCTTGTCATCATGTCTGCTTAATAAAAAACAAAGCAAGGAGACTCTCATTAAAATTCGAACCAACTAATTGTTTGCATTAAAAATGAGAGGAAAAACATGTGATGCAGATATAGGGAATTACCTAAAGATTTAAATAAACTGTTAAAATGAAATTGTGAACAAATTTTATCTAAAGAAAAGTTGTTAAATACTTATCATTAAATAAAGCAATAAATTGTGTTAGTATGTATTTTCAGATTGATGCAATTAGTATATATATCCGACTAAAAATATGATCTATTTGGCATTCTACTAATGGCTAGTTAACAAATTACATGAATCTGCACTGTTAATAGATTTTTTGTCATAGAGATACTTAATAAAAAAAAAAGCGTTCTATTTAAATATTTTCCGCCAATATACAAATATCTTTTTTAATATCGATATTGATTTGTAATTTCTGAATCTTGACCTGTATGACCCGAGAGTGACCCAAGTTAGACCAATTTCTAACCCGTGACTCGTACGGGCACCCAACCTGGGTAATAACTCTATTCACATGCTCGAATGACTATTTATATATATTACTATAAAATAACATTTTACTTTTAGGGTGTGGCGACTTAGGGAAGTTGTTAAGTTGTCACCCCCAAGCGGCAGGTCTAGAGTTCAAATCCCACTGGAGACGATTTAGAAAAATAGGCCTGTGTACTGGTAACATTTATTCGATGATCGGTTGGGTACATTACCTGTAGTCCTTGGTTACCATCTTGAATAGGAGCTTTCGGGCGAAGTTGTGTTCTGTGATACAGACAAATCCAAGGAACTAGAATATTTGAAACCCGTTTGGCAAGACCCGAGTAAGGAGGTAATGAAGATCTTCGACGATACTGCAGATCTGGAATTTGAGACCGAAGAACCGGACGAACACCCCGGGCAAGTGGGGCACCAACCTGCTGTCGGAAAACCGGAGGAAAAGGTCCTATGCTATAGAATTAGGAACCAAGGGAAGTTAACCAAAAAAGGCACCTAAAGCTGAAGTACAATGACCCATCTGGGCTAACTGGTTTGGTAGTTTGGGAGGGATCGGTTATAGGACTGGTGATGTAGGTATCGGGATCGGAATGAACCTTGCAAGGGCAAGGATACTGTGCGGTTTAATGGTTAGCCCTGACTGCTAGTGGTGGCCTCGGCCATTGCGAAGGTATTCAATATCTAATCTAGAAATGTGTGGGACATAGAAAGATTAGGGGGTTGAACTACACCCTCCCTAGGGTAATCCAGTAGTTGGAATACTACTAGATTACCTATAGAATTAGGGTGCAAGTAGTATGGCATATGTCGATCTGGGTGGTCTTCAATTGAAGCAGCACGAGGTTATGTATAGGTGTGATTGTGATGGGTGATACAGGACAGAGACACCAGAGAGTTTAAATGGGTAATCTCCTAGTTAGGTGCAGGTACGGCGTATAGTGTGGAACCTTTGGGCGGACTACTTAAAACAGGCAACCAAAAGTTGTACGTGTGGCTATATGTACTCTCATTAACCAAGAATGTATTATCTAAAAAACCTAATAAAAATCCACTTGCATGCGACATTGCAATAAAAAAAAAAAAAAAACATTTTACTTTTTAAAACAAAACCACCTGGCCAGGTTATGAGAACCAATTTTATTTATGTATGTGGCCTAATTTTAAAAAGGGTCATAAGTGAATATTTTGGCGAATTTCTAAGATTTTATACATGTTATATTTTATTTTTAGCAATTTATCCACATTTTGCAAGAATTATTATAACAAGTTAAGTTGTGCTATAATGATCGATCCAGATATAACAAGTTATTAATGGCTATACGGAGCAAAATTATAATCAATTATAATTGAAAATAAGTAGCATGTAATTAGGCTTTAGTATCAATAGCAACTTGTATATGTATTACAATCATTGATTGTGATTGTATGTTGATAAACAAATAATTATATAATACAATTGCGCGGGGTTATCATTAAGCAAATTAGTTAGTAATTTATATAATATTTGTAGTAATTATTATATAGTTAGTATCTTCTCTGAAATTTTCAAGAAATATAAAAATTAAAGATACTAGCATAATGTATTTTAATATGCTAAATAAGTTTTTTAGAGCACAAAGTTAGAATTAATTTGTAAAATTTTGAAATCATAATTTTTTTAAAAATAGAGGTGTGGCGACATAGAGAAGCTATCTGGTTGTCACACCCCAAGTGACAGGTCTAGAGTTAAATCCCACTGGAATTAAAAAATAGCCCAGTGTTACGGTAACATTTGTTCATTGATCGGTCGGGTATATTACCTGTAACTTTGGTACTACCATCTTGAATAGAAGCATCAGTGCAGTTGTGTAAGTTATACAGACAAATCCAAGGGACCGGAACAATTGAAACCTGTTTGGCAAGTCCTTAGCAAGGAGGTAAAGAAGATCTTCCAACGGTACTACAGAAGACCCTAGAGACCGAAAAACTAGACAGAAAAAACCCTATAGCAAGAGGGGATACCAACTTGGCTGCCGGAGTCATACCGGAGGAAAAGGACCTATGTTTCGGAATTAGGTACCAAGGAGAGGGAGTCCGTCAGGCACATAAAGCAAGGCTGACCAATCCTTCCGAGCTAACTGGTTTGGTAGTTTAGGAGAGATCGGTAAAGTTTGAAAGAAGGATCAGATGTAAGTACTGGGGATCAGAATGAACCTGAATGAACCTGTAAGGGCAAACGGAACTTACTAGCCAGTGAGAGGTAGAAGCATGGAGGCATGTACGTGTCAAGACCCAACGGGCTCTGGGTGTACCCATATGAAAGTCTTTGGAAACTAAGAAGTGCTAGGACTACCAATACGGGTATAGCTGATACAAGTATATATAGTGGTAACAGGGTCCCCCTGAGCCTCATGATGCCATCCAACTATATCTAGTACTGGAAGCATTGTAAAACAAGCCTAGTTACATCGTCACCATAGAGGGAAGTACAGTCGTTCACACATTACCGAATTCAGAATGTTAAATCCTGGGCCCCAAAGTTGCAGAAGCCCAGCTAGTTGCATCAGCATGCAGGCTTGAGATACTTACCCAATATAGTAGAGGCAGCTGCATGGCTTGAGATACGAACTTCTGAGAAGTACGCCAGTAGGGGATCTCAGGTACACCAATCTGGAAGCACAAAGCGCCTACCTGGCAACATACACCAAATTGGAAGTGATGATACTAGGTAGTGTGGGTAAAGTGGCGGACATGTGAATACCAATTGTTGGTTGGAGAGGGATGTACAAGCCAGGTCAGTCATATAAATGGGAATATGGAAGGCCCTAGTGGGTTTTAGCCATGGATAAATGGTTGTATTACCTAAAGTCCTAGTTCCAATACTTGTATATAATATGTATGTACTTCAGCAATATGTCAACTTACTTAAATATTAATAAAGTTTGGAGCAGGAGCTACACCCAGGGTTCCTCCTAATATAAAAAAAAAAAATTTTAAAAAAATTTTTTTATTTGAATTCTATAGATTTGTAAAATTAAGATAAAAAAGTTTTCATCAAATTTGGTCAAGAACTCATGGAGATATCTTTGATGAAGTTCTTGTAAACAATTTTAATGCAGTTTTTTTGTAATATGTTTTTTTGCTTTTCAAAATAACCCACTGTTCAGCGATGATTTACAAAACATTTTACTATGCTAACTAAAAAAAAATTTATAACAAGACTTGTAGCGCATAACATTGACTAATAGAATCTCAAATTTTATAAAAAAATATTAAAACTCGTGAAAATATTAACATTTTTGTAAATTTGGACGCATACGTTTTTGCACGTTTTTCCCTAAACTTCAAATGCTTCCAGAAGTACTTTCTCAAAATGAAACCTCCAAAACGCAACTTAGTAAGTTGATAGAATAGATATTCGAGAGTCTTTAATTAAAATTTCATCAAAAACAGATTAATATTGACGATGTTATATTAATTTTTCAAATTGCTTCCAGATTCAGGATTTTCTAAAATTTTCAATTTTGATGAAAACAGAAAAATCATCATTACAGACTAGATTTTTACAAGTTTAAATGAAACAAATTACTGCGCAATAATATAACCAATTGAGAATAAGCTAAAATTTTGCTTTTTAAAATTTCAAGTTATTTGGTTAAATATTCATTCTATAATAGCTTTTTTCATTTGGCGCAGCTTCTTTATATTATATTTTATAGAAATAGAAGAATCTTTCATCAAAGATATCTCTACAAGTTCTTGACCAAATTTGATGAAATTTTTTTATTTGAATTTTATGGATCCATAGAATTCAAATAAAAAAAATTTTTATCAAATTTGATCAAGTGGTTGCAAAGATATCTTTGATCAAAGTTTTAGAGAATTTCAAAACACATATCACATGATAGATAAGTTTAAATTTGTTAACAAAACTTTGATCAAGGATACTCTGCAACCACCTGATCAAATTTGATAAAAATTTTTTTATTTAAATTTTATGGATCCGTAGAATAAGTAAAAAAATTTTCATCAAATTTGATCAAGTGGTTGCAGAGATATCCTTAATCAAAGTTTTGTCAAAAATTTAAACGTATCTGTCATGTGATATACGTTTTGAAATTCTCTAAAACTTTGATCAAAGATATCTCTGCAACCATCTAATCAAATTTGATAAAAAATTTTTATTTGAATTGTATAGATCCAAAGAATTCAAATAAAAAAATTTTTATCGAATTTGGTCAGGTAGTTGCTAAAATACCTTCACTTAAAGTTTTAGAAAAATTTGTCGCAGCTTGTTTTTGATAGAAGTTTTGATTTTTTCTTAAACTTGAATGAAGGTATCTTAGCAACCACCTAATCAAATTTAATAAAAATTTTTTTATTTGAATTCTATGGATCCATAAAATTCAAATAAAAAAATTTGCTCTATATTTTTTTACCAGATACTAGATATTATAATTAAGTTTTTAGCAAATTACTATAAAATTTATAAATAATAATCCAACTTTTAGCAAATTTACTTGATTTTAGAGGTAGCAAAAATGTCTAAATTCATGCAGATCAGTTATGACCTATATGAGAGATGTCCGGGGTCCTCAATGGACCGATTTGAACAAACTTTTTTTTAAAAATGAAGCTCTCAGTAAGGCGCATATAATAAAAAAAAGTTCATTCAATTCTAATCACTAGAACAAAAGTTATTTAAACAAATATATTTTGTCATTTTAGCAAATTGGGTCAAAATTGGCCAAAATCGACCAAAATCTAGTTATGACCAATATGAGAAATGTCTGGGGTCCTGGGTTAATATTAGAGATCTGACTCAATAAATACTATTCACTGAATATTCACTGAATATTTGAATATTTGAATATATAATTTTTCACTAAATGAATATTCGAATATTTAAAATTTTACTGAATATATTCATTGAATATTCATTGAATATATATATATATATATATATAATTATATAATTTTATTTTATTTTTTAATAATTTATTTGCAATTTTATTGGCTAATTTAAGTGAGATATTATATAATTTTTAAAATTGAAATATATTTAATTTTCAATGAATATTCAGTAAATATTTATTGAATATTTTCAAAATTTTTGAACAAATATTCGAATAAAAAAATATTGAACAAATAAATATTCAAATTCTTATTTTTTGAACAAGTCAAACCTCTAGTTAATATATATGTACCCGAAGGTACATATACTCGCATTATGTAATCTATAGATCACTACCAAAATTCAAGATTATATATAATATTAATATGATTAGAAAAATTTAAAACAAACATTTATTTTGACAAAAATCACTTATTTTGCAAGAAATTGTATACTAAACCACCTTCTATTCATTAATAAAAAGATTTTTTTGAGTAATTTTACTATATAATAGCCTAAACTCAAACCTAATATAGGTTTTACTTTAACCCTAACCTAATATAAACAATATTGGTATTACTATTTTTGTATGTAATACCGTATAATCAAAATAATGGGTACCAAAAATTTAATGTACACTATGGGTATATTTATATTAATTCAAAAAGAAAAGTGCCAAAAAAAAATAATAATAAATAAAAAATAAAAATAAACAAAATAAATGAAAAAATAAAAAAATAAAAAAAATAAAGAAAAAAAATACAAGACAAAAAATAAAAAAAAGAAAAATACAAAAAAAAAACAAGTAAAAACATAATCATATTTATTTATTTTGTTATTTATTGTATAACTTAAAACTGCAAAGAATTGCAAAAAACATTATATTTAAGTATTTGTACAGATTTTATTATTAAAAACTGTAAAAATTTTTAAAGCCCAGTTATTAATTAGAGTTCTGCGATTATTTGATAATCTTTGCAGATATTAATTAGATTTACTTTCCCGATATAATTAGTAAAGTTTTAAGAATTATAATATTTTATTAATAAAATTATAAAAAACAATACAGTGTGAACAGTATAAAGCAATACCGCTGTACTAAATTTTGAAATAAATACTCAATTTTGATTGGCTAGTATAATAAAATCAATTGTGATTGGTCAACAATTATATATGAGTTTCTTTTTTTTATATATTAAACACCAAATTTTTAATTTTATGTATAGGATAGCTAAAAATATCTACTTTTTATATATAAAATATAAAAATACTTATAACTTAAGAACAAATAACTTTAAAAAAAATCTGTTTTACAAATTTGTTGCTTTTAGTCTAAACTACTATTCTGTTAAAATATATTTTATTTTTATTATAAAATTAAATAGTTTTTAGAGTTTAAAGTTTATATATAATCAAAATTTTGGTATTTAATATACAAAAAAACTTGTTTATATATATTTTTAACCAATCAAAATTTATTATACAAAATTAGCCAATCATATTTGTTATATAATCTCAAATTTGGTGCTTTTAAAAAAATAGATATTTTTAGTTATTTTGTACTATGTAAACTTTAAATTGATATAACTTTTTAAAATTAAAATAGAATAAAAATCTTTTCTAGCCAAATTGTAGCTTAGATTTAAAGCTACAAATTGGCTAAAAATTTTTTAAAATTTTTTTGGGGTTTATTTTATGGAGACATGTCGCCATGGTGACCCCATGATTGACCAATCAAAGTTGATCACGTGTATTTTTTTATTTTTTTTTTTTAAGTTTTTTTTTAATTTATTAATTTATTAATTATTTTTATTTTTTTTTTTAGCTGAGTACAAATATAAAGACAACGGAACAAAAGCAAGAAGAAAACAAAACAAAAACGTGATGAAAAAAGGGACGAAAAATGGGACGAAATGAGATATTTTTATTATTAATTTAATTTTTTTTTAAATTTAATTAATTTTTTTTTTAGTCGAGTACAAATATGAAGAAAACAGAACAAAAGTAAAAAGAAAACAAAACAAAAATAGGATGAAAAACAGGAAGAAAAGCGAGACGAAGACAAGATGAAAACGGTATAAAAATGGTATAAAAATGATGATGCACGAATCCAAAAAAACAAGAAAGCCAACCAAAAAATGAAAACGATCTGCCAAAGTCTTACAAAACCTACTGACAAAGAGAAAAAACCTATCTACCGAAAAATGATAAAGAAGAACCACTAAAGGACTTACAGAATCCACCGATGAAAAGACAAAGAACCTACCAACTGAAAAACAACAAAATTACCCATTGAAAAAAGAGAAGAAGAACAACTAAAAGACTTGAACCCACTAACGAAATAACAAAGAACCTACCTAACGAAAAATACAAACTACCTACTGAAAAACAACAAAGAAGAACTACTGAAGGATGATGAAGAAACAAAGAACCTATACTGAAAAATGACAAAATTAACTACTGAAAAAAACGAAGAAACACCATCGAAGAACCAAAAAACCTACTGCCAAACTGCTTTAACAACAACTCCAGCAACAACTCTAGCAACAATTCTAGTAACAGTTCCAGTGACGACTTTAGTGACGACTCCAGCGATAATTCCAACGAGGACTCCAGCGACGACTCTAGTGGCGACTCTAGCGATGACTTCAGCAACGACTCCAAAGAAGATTCTAAAAAAAAAATTATTCGCGATTAAAAAAATTAATTGCGGTAAAAAAAAATAAAATAAAAAATAAAATAAAAAATAAATCATCTTATATGATTGCCAATCTGAAAAATGATTGGTTGATCATATAAGGGTCACCATGGCAATGGGTCGCCATTTCTTTTTTGCCAATTTTTTTTTATTTTTAATTTATATCAATTTTTGTAAAATATATATAAAAGGTATTGATTGGTTTATAGTGTTTTGTACTATATTATTCTTAAATTTTACTAATTAATTTTATTTTTATGTACTAAGCAATTTTGTCCTATATAAAAATATATATACTATTAAACTTAAACATGTTTATGAACTTTTGAACTAGTTCTAAACTAAACTAAACTTGACTTAAAAGTTCAATACTAAATCTGAACTTGAACATGTTTTAAAAAAATGTTTAAAGTTCAGGTTTGGTTTAATATTGAATCTGAACCTGAACTTGATCTAAGTTCAGTTTAGTTCAGGTTTATAGAAACACTAGTTAGCATAATTGAAAATTGAGGTTTGAATAAAAAGTCCTTAAGCTTTTTTTATAAATTTCTTTAAAATCTTACTCATAATTCCATTGGTCAATTTTAAATACAATTTTTTAAAATCGTCATCATATTTTCTTGTATCAAAAAGATAAGTGCAGGTGTATCAAAAATAAAAGGTTTGCAACCTGAATACGCCATACCACATGATAATTACCTTAGTGCAAAAGTGTTTAGACTACAAACCTTTTATTTTGATATATCTGCACTTA
Organism: Gigaspora rosea; assembly: GCA_003550325.1. Lineage (NCBI taxonomy): Eukaryota > Fungi > Glomeromycota > Glomeromycetes > Diversisporales > Gigasporaceae > Gigaspora > Gigaspora rosea. Next base: position 48,963 of record QKWP01001868.1, on the reverse strand, counting down.
CTTTTTTGATATACTTAAATATATCTTTATTTTTTTAAAATACGAGGAAATATGATGATTTTAAAAATTATATGACTGTCATGCTTAAAATTGACCAATGGGATCACAGGTAAGGTTTTAAAGAAATTTATAAAGAAAACTTAAGGTCTTTTCAATTTTCTATTATGCTAATATTAATTAAATATTTAACAAAGATTATAAATAAGAAAACTATGATTCCAATAGTAAGATCACTGTCACGGGCATTAGATGGATCTACAAAATTGGGCACATTAAACTCGTGATTATACATGTTGGCAAAATCCTGACTTACTATAGTTTGGGATTTGTCCGTCATCCCAAATCCCAAATCCCAAATTCTAGTATTACTAATATCTCAAAAACTTTATTAATAATCTTTATTTAAACAAATCATATATATTCTTATAGTTATAAATAATATATTTACAAAATATTAAGATTATTTATTTGATTTAATCTTTTATAAATAGCAATTGTTTTTTTATTATTTGGAATTTGTCCGGGTTTTGCCAGCATGTATACTCGTGATAATAGAAGTAAACACCACTACAATTGAGGCTAAATGTTTATACTCACGGATGAGGCTTGTCGGCTGAACAAAATAAACAAACAAACGTAAAATTCAAATAGCTCAAACATCTGAAGAACAAGTACGCGTAAAAAGAAAAGGAAGAAGACCGAGAATCAAGATAAAAAGTGCAAGTGGCTGCAATATAAAATATTGCAAGAAACGAAGCAAAGCCTCCTTTATTATAATCATATAATATTATCATTGTAAGCCCCTTACCTTAGAATTAATTTCATTTGATTCTCTGATGATGTTATCTGTAATTTGTCCCTAAGCCCCTTAAATTTGTTAAGTTAGTAAAAGTTATAAAAGCACTATAATTTCCCCTTGTAGAAAGCATCCTGTGGGATTCCTATATAATTAAATTATCTTTAATAAATTCACCTTAATAAATTGTTTTAATAAAATTAATTAAAATATAATTAATACCAAATCACCAATGCCACACCTCTGGCGAATTGCCTTATCACCTAATTCTATATTTTTTGTGTATAAGCTAATAAATCTACGATTCACCCCATAACATCACCAAGATCAGCTCAGAATATTGCAAGAATTTAGTAAAAGAAAAATGTGCTTGTCACCAGCAGTGACACACCCCTGTATAACGTACGATCAAAACAAACATAAACATATGTAAATTTATTTTCGTTAGAGTTAGGATTAGGGTTCAAGTTAGGGTTAGAATTAGAGGTAACTATATAGTAAAATTTCACGAGGAATTTTTTTTGCTAGAATAAAGAGTGATTTCATAGTCAAAATTTTCAGCTATCGCGATATTTTTGAAAATAGCATTTTTTTTCGCTTCGTTTTCATGTTATATGATTAGGTGTAATGTTACACCTGATCTTGATTCTTATTGGCATAGTTGGCATGGGATTGTCACCACCGGTGACAGATAGATTTACTCTTAGTAAAAAACCTTTTGCAATTATTTAAAGTTTCTTAAAAAATTTAAAGAAATAGTGAAACTTTTTTAATGCATATCTTGTAATATTTTATGCCAATTTGATAAACTTACTACCATTAGCATAGTTTAACTAGAAGTCCAAGTATGATTAGCATAATAAAAAAATTAGATCCTATTAAAAAAATTCAAGCTTTGTTATAAATTTCTTAGAGTTTTACCTGCAATCCCATTGGTCGATTTAAGTGTGGTAGTCACGTGACTTTTTTAAAATTGTCACAGGTCATGTCTCAAAAATGTAATAAGATTTTGAGGTACATTTAGATGTATTAAAAAAGTAGGTGCAGGTGTATCAAAAATAAAAGTTTTGCATCTAAACTCCTGGCGGGACCAGATAGCATCTCTAGTTTAAATCAGCCTTGAAAACTATATAAAAATGTCCGGAACCCGATTTATATATAGATAATAGCTTTTTAAGGCTATAACACAAACCCTACCTCCAAACCTTAATATAAAGCCAAAAAAGTTAATCTGAATACGCCACGCCACGTGATAGTCACGTTACTGCAAAAGTGTCTAGACCAGGAACACGGAAATATTATTTCAATTTAAAGCAAAAATTTCGATTTATTTCGATTTGACCAACATTAAGAAAAAAATAATGATAATCCCGACTGAAATTAAAATGGTGAAAATTGTAAGCCAATCATTTTATATCACATGATACAAATTTTATAGCGATTTTATAAAATGAAAATTTGATTTCGAAATATTTCTGTGTCCCTGGTCTAGACTAGGGTGTCCAGGATTATGCGATGCGATGAGGTAAATTATGCGGGCGATTATGCGATGGATGCAAAATAAATTTAAATTATGCGATCGATTATGCGATTTTTATTATTGTACGCTATATGTAATTAGTTCTATTCTTCGGAATTTTTCGGACACTTGTTGAAAACTTTACCTCAACCATGCTCATAATTTAGGTTCATTCATTTTCTACATCGGAACTTTTCGAAATTTAATTTCTGCCACCCAAATACAAATTAAGTATTGCCAACATCTCCAACAACCAATCATATTTCAGCCACGTGATCTGAGTGCTTGAATTATGCGATGAGCATATTATGCTTTCGCATAATCCTGGACACAAACCTAGTCTAGACTCTTGGCGGGGCCGGTAGAACCAGGGTACGACTAGAGATGGGCACTATGGCATGAAATGCATGCGTGAATGCGCATGGTCTAAAGAATTTTATACTTAATATGCCCATACAAAATTATTTAAAATCCAAATATAATAAAATCTTTCTAATGTTTGATTCAGTGGTTTTTTCGGAATTACAGAATATCAGTATGGTAAGGTGAGCTGATCTGTCTGGTATTAGGGTAAAATACCAATTCTAAAAAACCAAACCTTAATAATATATAAAACCAGTATGGTACGGATTTTAAAAATAGGTATTTTACACCCCTATAACATACTGATCTATTTTACACCTCATTTGGTTATCTTTATAATTCTTATCCTAAAATCTGTGCCATTTCCCGGATGACCAGAATTAAATAAGGGTATTTTTGCGTCATACCGTACAGATCTGATCAAATTTAATCTAGTTAGTCAAAAACGTGATGACAGATTATACATTTTAATACAAGCCTGCCCATTTGTATGGATTCTAACACGAACAAAGTAATACAATTCGTTCTTTAAAACAATTTTGTACCATTTTTTAAAAGAGATAAATAAGAACTACTGTCGTAGTTAAACCAAAAAATGGTTATAATAATTTTATTAAATGACTTGATCTACTTAGTGAATTTTATCCTATCCTGCAACGAGATTTTCTCCTTTAGTCATGAGACTTAATTTCTGTAATTAGAAATGCCTTACTTAAAATAATTGGTAAAAATGTACAAGGCAATCGTGTCAGCCGATAATTTTTATGAGAAGAGTGAAGTTATTTATATATTAGAGTTTTTCATACACTTGAATCTTGTTTTTGATACGACTAATAAAAACATCGTATAGCAATAGGATTTGATCATAGTTGCCAAATTTGTTAATTCTTTAAAAAATGGAATAGAGCATATAAATTACATAGGTACGTACTTTTAATATTCTTGATTTGATGTATCGATATACATTAAAGAAAATAAAAAACTCAATCGCTGGTAAATTTATTTGTAGTTCATAATATATCATCTTGAAACCGTTATAAAATCATTTAAACATAACCAGTCAAATTTCACTGAGGGTACATAGCATGGCCAGGCATCATTTGATAATATTAGGAAAATGACAAAGAGTCTTAATGATCTCGATAGTAAAATCAAAAAACGGACCAGTGAATCAAAAGTTATTTTACTATTAAATATGTTGTATATAGCATGTATGCGTGCATACACGCAGCATACCATACGTACAGAAAAATGCCTCTAAAATTGATATTATACATATGTCGTGCAATGCTTGCCTTGGGAAGGATTAGGTTTTAATTTAGGTCAATCAATGTCGATCAGTTAATGCGGGCCAAAAAGTCAACATTTGATGCAAGCGTTAATCTGAGGAACCACATATATAGTTATTAATTAACGGGTTAATTAATAACTATATAAAATCAATTTAATTCATAGGTATTGTAACTATTAAGCATATACGTTTAACCGGTTTAGTTACTGGGAGATAAGTTTCTGATTTACTCGAATAAAGCACTACACTACAGCACTAGCTTACTTCCTTTATTTTTCTTTAAGTAAAATCGAAGGCAACTTCTCTACTTGTATTCTATAGTATTGTGTTGGATATCTTTATTGAAGTCAAATTCATTCGTTTATATACATTTGAATTTAATATACAACACGTTAATGTGTTGTTCGGCACGCTACGTGATGGTACAACTAAATACGTGCCAACAGTTATGAAGATTTTACAAAAAAGGGGTGATTGTATGTCAATCATCAAGTTTACACGGATTTTGACTAACATTTAATGAATTATACAAAAATAGAAATGAAAGTTATCTATACTAAAGAGAATATCTATTTACAAATGGGGGGTAAAGTTCGAATCTACAATTTCGAATTGTGACACTATATATATATATGATATCAATTTAATTCACAGGTATGAAGAACATTTATTATTATTAATATATTTAAATATTCAGGTTAGTGTTCAATTTCATGAATATTTACTATGTGATTTCATTTTATTGTTATGATAATTTAATTCGCAAGTATCTAACTGCTAAGTTATTTAAGAACATAATTATTTTCTTTCATTCATATAAATTGAAGAATATTTGATAATTAATATAAGTATTTTAAAATCAACTATTAAAAATTTCATAAATATTTACTATTTAAATTTCATTTATTTGCGCTAATTCAGTGCATATAAATATAAGGAATATTTCATTTACTAATTTATTCGCACTTAGGCGGATATAAAATAGTGCTTGCCGAAACTCAGTTCGACCCTGCTTGGAACCGAATCCAATGGAACTCGAGTTTTTGCGGTCACATGATTTTTATTATTAAATCATGCTCCAAACGAGTTTGATAGATCGGTTGAGCAATATTAATTTAGACTATCGTTATGATGAATAAATAATTACTATCTCATGACGAAAAATCTATTTTCTTTGACTTTTTTTTAATTTAATGTGGCGTGATATGTTGAATAAAAAATTACATCTTATGACGAACAAAAATCAATTTTCTTTGGCTCTTTTTTTTTTTAATTAAATGTGTCGTGATATGACGAATAAAAAATTACTAACTTATAACGAACAAAAATCAATTTTTCTTTGACTTTTTTTTT